>RYFJ01000091.1:347500-436318 GCA_003991445.1 Oryza meyeriana var. granulata
TGGTGTTGGCGTCCGGTGGCACTGATTGGAATAGAAATATTTTTGAACTAAAATAACCTCATTAGCAATGTGAGTAATTTTTATAATTAACACATCATTTACTAAAATACCTATTTAAATAAATATTTAGATTTTACCCATAGTACCTCCTCCCTATCAGTATAGTATATTGTACTATAAAAGCCCTCTAAAAATATTTTGTAGAAAGAAAGAAATAGTTGTATTAGAAACACATTTGGAGGTGATCAGAGGTAAGCAAAAGAAGGAAAGGAAGAAGAACAGTGGACATCAGTTAATTGCCTTGCATGTTGTCCGATCGAGAGTTAAAAACCGCATCAAACTCTGCCAGCGGCCAGTCCAGGGATTTTTTTTCTCTCTTTTTTCTTCTATTAAAGGCATGCTCTAACGATTCTTGCAAATATCCTTGCACCAATTTCACGCACATCGGAGTATGGGATCGTTCCTGGCAGAGGATGCAGCACGCCGGCTTCTCCCGAGTGCATTGAGACGTACTAGATCGAGCCCCACAGATTTTATCTATGAAGCCTTGCGCGTGCGTTTCCGGTATCCCTTCCAGGGTCTGTAATATGTACGGTTATCCTATCGCTATCATCTTATGCTTATCGTGATAATCTTATACGATAACCTTTTAGTTTTTAAAATCTTTAATTTTTTATGGTTATCTTACGGTTTTTTAGGTAGCTATATGATTACCATGGTAATCATGCTATCGCTAGGTAATGATAACCTCTAACAAAAACGATAAGAGAAACCCTAATCCATTCTTAGCTTGCTAACATCTAGGGTTAAAACTAGTACGAAAAATCCTAACCATTTCCGCTGCACTTTCCGTTTCTTACCGACCATTTCTATCGGTATTGGAAAATTTTGGTAACAGTAACAGTAATATTCATCAGAAACGGTAACAAAAACGGGAGAGCTATTTTTCCAACTGATTTGTCGGTAACCGTATTGGGCCGATAATTTTTGAAAATTTCCGATAAATTTTCGAAGGCCTTTCTCCAGTGATCCAATCTCCACTTCTCCAGCCGGACCAGTCTAATCTCTTCCACAGCCTAGCACAGCACCTCAGCCCAATAGCCCATTAGGCATTAGCAAATCAGCTCAAATGCCCATGAGGCAGAGTAACCCTAATCTCAGTATCTCATAGAGTCACACGGAGACAGCCGACAGGGACACGGGCAGGGTCACGGGCATTGGGCGATGGGCGGTGGCATTGCGGTGGCCAACGGGCGGCGGAGGCCTAAGGCGCTGGTGAGCGGCGGCTGAGGATTGTTCGAGACTTCGAGTGAGGACAGCGAGCCCTTCCACCGGTGGCTAGCGTCTCCTCCAAAACCCCATGCCGGTGAGCCCTTCCGCCACTGCCGCCTCCTCGAAACCTCCACGCCACTGCACTCCTGGCTCCGTCTTCTCACGCGCCCCTCTGCGCCAATCCAAACCTCCACGCCGTACACTCCTGGCTCCTGCCTTCTTGCGCGCCCCTCTACGCTGCCTACTAACGCCGCCACCGCGGCATCGTCTCCTCCACGCCGCCGCCTCCTCACTCCCTGTCACCGTGTGATCATAATATAGCGTCATTATGCGGCTATACTTATGTGCTCAATAAATCATAAATAACATGATGTGATGATGAATTTATATGGTCATGCATAGTTAAATATCCGATGTTATTGGTCGTTGTTTCTGATATGAACTTTCGGCTTCTGACCGATATCGGTATATTTCTATTCCGATAGTTTTGTTTTCGAAATACCGATAGTACTGATATCATTTTCGTTTCTAAATTTACCAATTCGTTTCTATTTCCGAGGAAAAAATATGAAAATGGAAACGGGAGAGGCAGTCCTCCGACCGTTTCTGACCGTTTTCAACCCTAGTGACATCCACTAGCAAAACAAGGCAATACAACATGCATAAATAACTTTATATTTATCTTTAGCCTGAAAAGTTTAGCGGTTTATGAGTACTATATTATTATCATGTCCCATTCAATCAGATTATTGAACTAGGTTGCTGCAAGGCCGAAAAATTACCACAGGATTAAAGTTTAGCTGTTTATTATAAGTGCTATATTATCATGTCCCATTCAATCGGATTATTGAACTAGGTTGCTCCAAGGCCTAAATATTGCCACGGTAATTAGAGAGACAAAAGCCTTTTTTATATATGTTCCATTTGATGTTGCAATCGGAGGATTCAAATTATAATGGTGTATATTACTTGATGTTGCATATAAAATACGATTGTAAATATAGAAACATAAGCAAGAAGCAAGAGTTGTATATTTAATCTAATTCTGATTTTAAAATTCTAGATACACATCAAATTGTGCTCGAAATTCTGCTAAAATAAGAGAAGTAAAAAAGAAGACATCAAGTTGACTTGGGGGCCCAAAAATTACTCTCGCCAGTTTAAAATATATGATGTTTGAAGAGGTGCACCTTTAACTACAACTTTTTATTAGAATAAATTTATAAAATCAAATAGGTTTATCTATCCTTCACCAATCAGTCATCGTATCAAACTCATGGCTAGAAAACCAAACGAAAAAAGGAAATCAATGTGGCTAGCGCTGCCGTTTGAACCGCTGGATTACGCGCCATAAATGTAGAGATGCCGTAGTTAGTAATAATTTATGAGAGTGGTCATATTTCTACTGCTATAAAAATAGTTGCCATTCTCTTCTCAACCATTAACCACCGTACTTCTCAACATAAAAAAACACCCTTTCTAAAAAACCATCCCATCCAAAAAAATCAAACATCTCTGTAAAAACTATCCAAGAACCGTATTTTTATAAATAAACCTTATAAAACCATCATTTTTTTTAGTCTCGTTACAAATACACATGCATGGCATTAATAACAAGGAAAAGCGGCCACGGTGTCCTACCTTTCCTCACTGCAAGCGCGGGCCCAAGTGGCCAGCAATGAGCCTCTTCTCGCCTTTGGGAGAGTTCAGAAGTGAGAGATGAAGAAAGAGCAAAAAATTACGTAAGCATATGATTAATTAAGTATTGATTATTTTAAACTTAAAAAATAATTAATATGATTTTTTAAAACAACTTTTATATAGAAAATTTTTTAAAAAACATACCATTTAACAGTTCAAGAAATATGTCTATAAAAAAGGAGATATTTTTTGGCTCAACCGGCTGATTCGAACTCAACCTTTCTCAAGGCTCCGAGCCCATAAGTGTGAAATCCACTTCTACGCCATCGGTCCTCCAACTTCAAGGCTTCATCCTCCCCGTATAATAAGAAAGAAAGCCTGTACTCTTGACTCTGGATTTGTTACAGCAGACAACAAAATTGCAACAATGAACAAAGTAGGGGAGGAGATGTCAACAAATTAATTAACGACGGCAACAGTTAATTATGTAACAAGTGGATTTATGGTTAAATAAGTAAACTAGATAATTAAGTAACAAGTAGATTTATGTTTAATAAATAAACTAGATGAATATCCATTAGTTAATTAAGTGAGCAACATCGATGCAACAACCATGAAAGGAGAGAAACAGCTTGGAGCGGCAGCCAGCGTGTGTGTGCTAAAATTTTTCACCGGGCAGACTCTAAAAGTAGTTAGGAAGTGTTTGAAGGTGAGGAAAAAGAAAGAAGAAGAAAAAGATTAAGTTAAACGAGATAAGTCATTAGCATATAATTAATTAGGTTTTAATTATTACAAACTTGAAAAATAGGTTTATTTGATTTTTAGAGCAACTTTATATAGAAAATTTTTATAAAAAACGTACCGTTTAGCAGTTTGGAAAACGTGCTAATAGAAAACGAGAAAGTTTTCTCCTCCTTCTCTTACCTTCAAACACTACCTTAGACTTTTACTTTTGCGATAATTTCCACGACCCCTTATTTGTTTACCAATGATTTTATTTTCAGTCAATCAGATTACTACTTATAGATTTATTGGGATAACATGAAAGTTTGTATCATATCCAACTGTCGCTCTGTCTTTTTTTTTCACATTTATAAAGATCAATGTCCATAACTGTTTTTTACATACGAGCAAGAACTAAATTTTTTCTGTTTAATTGTTACACTTTCTGTTCAAACTAACAACCAAGATAATGGATTAATGAAAAAAATTCCAAACAAATTCAGTTTGTAATATATTTCAAATGGTATTAAACCATAGTAAAAAAGTCGTAAAAAATGATAGTAAAAATGATATTTCTGCATTAATCCAAAGGTCCCTAAGGAGCGTTCTGGCTTTTTTTTTTTTTACTCTAAGGTTGAAGAATGGACTGCGCATCTCCATGTTGTATTTTGGTTTAGGCTTATTATCATTTCAATATTTATGAAATATTATAGTTCTTTTTGCATGGGAGATCTTATAGTTCTATTTAAATAGCATTCAAGACACATGGTATACATTTATTACATTTTTACAAGCTGGCTTACCAAATATAGCCGTGCAAATGGAAGGGCCAACCTACTAGTTTGTTTCAATCTATCTCCATCTGTTCCAATTGACCTTATGTTTCACGACGTCACAAACCGATCTATTAGTTTTCAATGGATCAATACTGAATTATTCCGAGTTGCTGCAACCCCTTGGAAATAAAACGATCTCTATCATAGCGGTAGTGTGTTCTTGCTTGGATATAAATCCAAAGTTATAAATTTCACCCTATTATAATTCCTTCGTCCAACTAGAATACTCTCTTTAGTTTTTAATAAATAACACCGTTGATTTTTAACATGACGTTTAATTATTCATCTTATTTAAAAAATTTAAGTACAATTTATTTCGTTGTGATATATTTTATTATTAAAGAAGCTTTAAGCATGCTTTGTATTTTTATATATTTACATTAATTTTTTAAATAAAATAAATAGTCGAACGTTATGATAAAAATTAATAATTATTATTTATTAAAAACCAAACGTAGTACATAGGACCGTCAACTTTTCACCACACGTTGCACATGCATATGCAGACATGATCTGAACCGATCCACCACAACAGGTGCAGTCCACCCGGACCACCCTGAAGTACTGAACTGCTGGTCGAGGGCAGCCAAGCCAAGCCGCCGTGGCCTCCGTACTTTCAGAGCACATATCATCACTTCACTATCCTATAATTAGCCCCAAGCTTTGGCTCCGTACCCATCATCAACTCCCCTCCACATGGCCACATGCGCAGCGAGGAAGCTGCTGCGTCCGCGCCCAGCGCTCCTTCCCACATACACGCACAACACAAAAAAAATATATAATATTAAAAAAATGAGTAAACTTTATACTAATAATTTGAAACTTTCATCTCCAATTTTAAAACTTTTAATTCAATTTTTGAAACTTTCAACTCGAATTTAAAAACTATCAACTATGAATTTTAAAAAATCTACTCAAAATTTGAAATTTTCAACCCAAAATTTAAAACTTTTAATTAGGTTTTTAAAACTTTCAACTGAAACTTAAAATTTTAATCTGCTTATTTATATATTATTTTATAATTAAAAATTATTAAGTACTAATTATGGTGATTAAGGGGGTGATTTAGGCTTTAAGTCTGTCCGTACGGCCGCGGCGCGCGTGCCAGGCCTGCTGGCTGACTCCTCGGCCGCCTCGGGGCCAAACGCCCAAACGCCGCGCCACCAGTCGGGCGAAACGTTCGCAGAGGCCCGCGCGGCGCGATGTCCCCTCCTGCGTCGGCCCCCGCAGCCAAGCGATTCGCCGGCGCGCGGGGAGGAAGCGCAGCCGCACGCTGCCGGTTCGGCGGACGTGGCGCAAACGGACGAGGCGCGGTGACGAGGACGCGACGATGTCGCCTGCGTGAGCGTGAGGTTCGGGCGGAGCCAGGTCCTTTTCATTGTGTCCCATGGTATCAATGAAATTTTACGAACTCTATTATAAATTGATGTATCCTATTACGTGTATATATAGTGATTCTATCAAGCAACACAGATGACACCAATGTTTTTTAGTCTAGCTCCGCCCTCCGCGTCCCCGGCGGCAGCGCGGCTCGTCCAACCAAACAATCCTTGTTTTTTAAACGCGACGGGCCGACGTGGACGTGAGTAGCTGCTATACAGGATTTTTTACATCTATTCTATCCGTGAATTGAGACCCGAAGCCATTTGTTGATTTATGGCGGACCTGTTGGATGATTGATCTTGGGAGAACCGAGCGTGCAGATCTTAAAAGGCTTTCTAAAAAATGGATTTGCTAAATCCAATTCAAATGAACATCTAATACAAAATCTTGTGAATTCTTAACCTTTCGATCCGTTTCACAATCCGTGCTTTAACACTGATGGTATCGATGTTAGTGGCGCCGACGTCCAGTTAGGGTTCAAGCATGGAGTGGAACTAAGACCGGGAGGGAAGGGGGGGAGGGGAGGGGTTGAAGACTTATAGGGAGGTCGAGGACGAGGATATGACAGACCAATGGTGGGTGGCAAAGAAGGCCAACGCCACCGTCGTTGTCGGAGTCATTGGGTCGAGATAGGATAGTGGGCTAGATTGGTGGCGAGAGAAAAGCTGAATGGAGATTTTAGGAGACGGATCTGAAGGCGATAGCCGTTCAGAGGCACTGGAGGTGAGGTCGATGGTGGCAAATAAAGATGGAGGAGGAAGCCGGTGGGGACGGGCCGTGGTCTGGTAGGCCTCGTCGGTGTTGGAGGCGATGGTGGAGAGGTGAACTGGAGGCGGCGTGTAGAGTCAAGGGAGATATATGAGGATGGCACTCGAGCTTGATAAGATTGAAGGGAGTGGACAATAGGGTCAAAGGAGATATATGAGGATGACGCTTGAGCTTAATAAGATTAAAGGGAGTGGATAGCACAACAGAAGGGAGACGCGTAGAGTCAAGGGAGATATATGAGGATGGCACTCGAGCTCGATAATATTGAAAGGAGTGGACACTAGGGTCAAGAGATATATAAGGATGGAGCTTGAGCTTAATAAGATTAAAGGGAGTAGACAGCACAAAAGAAGGGAGAATGGGAATGGAGCTGTATAAATGTGTATTAGATTTGAACTGTTGGATTATACCTAACGATCCAAAATTCACATGCTGTGAGGTTGAGTTTTTTTACCATTTTCTTGTAGACAGTCCCCCAAAAAACGGTGGAGGCAGGGAAACATTATGATCAAATTAAGTGCGTGTCGTCAAAAAAAAAAAAATCAAGTGCATTTGGTTACTTTAAACTGACAAGAAAAACGTGCATAATGGTTTGGACTTGCTTGAGCTTCTTCTCCTTTTCGTTTACCGGAAATTATGGTACGTAGCACTTCTATGATCTTTCCTCCCTGCATCAACGAATATTCCGAGACCTTTTTTATGCTTAATTGCCCTGTAATTCTGATCATCAAATAAATTGTTTTTTATAAATTATACTTTGCATCACATAGATTGTAGCTTATTTCACTTTACACTAAGTTTAGTATATATTTTCACTTTATATCAGGGTATATCAAAATTAGTTTTACTTAGCATCAGGATACATAATTAAATCTATAGAAATTTCATCAAATTTTATAAAATCTAAAGGAAACTTTGTGAATCATGGTCTAAATTCAAAAGGTTTCATAAATTTTATTCATGTTTCGTAAGATTTTTTTTCAATTATATAACGCAATCTAGTACAAACTAAAATTTATTTTAATATGCTCCGATACAAAATAGAAATATATACTAAATCCGATACAAAATAAAATAAGATACACTCTACCCGATACTAATTACAATTTTACTCTTGTTTCTTACCATATACATCAACTACTTAAACTGAAGACGGCTAATCCCTTTTTAGAGCATGAATAGCAATTAAAGCATATATATTTCAGGTTTATAAGCAACTGTAAGGTAAGCGGTGCTTTTCTTTCTTTTCGCCGTAAGCTCCAAAACTCTCCTGCAGAAAAATACACCTGCGCCGACCTTTTCTCTTCACCAGAAAAAGTGACAATGATTCTGCCGAAGAATATTCTCTTGAATGTGCGCATCTGTACTTGCTTCCTTCCCGCCATTAGTTTAACGCAAACGCACTCGATCCGCCCCTTCCAGGGCACCTATTCCCTCCCTTTTAGGTCAAGGTGGCGTTTAAAAAGGGTTGTGAGCGTGCCTCATAAATCACACATAAAACAAAAAATATTATTAATATATGATTAATTAAGTATTTATTATTATAAATTTAAAAAATAATTCTATTTAATTTTTTAGAAATACTTTCATATAAAAAGTTTTTTAAAAAACACATCATTTTACGTTTTGGAAGACATGCTAACGGAAACCAACAATAAGCCACAAGCTACGGGCAAAATCAAACAGGGACTAAGTGGGGGGCACCGGTGGTGTTGTGTGGATGCAGATTTTATTGAAAGAGATAAATCGATCATTAGTTGGTATTTCATTGAACCATCTTCAGAATATTAATAGGTATTTAAAAATTACTGACGTTTACAATTCATTCAGTGATTTACTGTGGAGTCGATGGGCTAAAATAAAGTGGTTTAAGATTATGTTTTAAGAAAACAAATAATTTATTCTATATATCTATCTATCTATATATACTAAATTGTTTACTCCAAGCAAAACATGTTAATAGAAAGATCTGGCCGTTTATTAGGTAAATTTATCTTATCAAGAATTTATGTTAAATAAAACATGTGGTTAAAAATACCATGGACTCTTTATATTTATCTTTTCCAACATTTAATACTTTGTAATTAAAAATTTTAAATTAATATATATGAAGTTCTACCCATCTTGGACTATCAACTTAGTATTTTAATTGTGTTAATTTAGTTTTCAAATTTAATCTAAACCATTATGATTTAAAAAAAGACCAATCCATGTAATCACAAAAAGGCATATTTAATTAGCATATGATTAATTTTTATATTCATAATATTAATAATAATAGCACTTGCAATGCATAAATTGATGACTAGTATAAACAACAATTCGACTCATCCAAACAATTCCACCCTATCTAGCTTCATTTTTTGAGCTGGAGTTATACCATTCCACCTTCATGTGCTTTACCATTTTTTTTTAAAAAAAAGAATAATTCTACACCACATAACATTCTTTTTCGCAATTTAAAAAACAAAATAATTTCCAATGGACTAGAACTAGAATTAGTTCAAAAGGACCCTAGCATCAAAGCATGTTAGCTCTAGGGGATCTCTACCGTGCCTATCAGTCCCATTATCTCCTCTACACTCTCAATTAAAGAGCTGAAAGTTATTTGCATATGCAAGTTGCAATACAGCGATGGAATTGAAGGTACAATAGACAAGTAGACAGCAGTAGGATAAAGGTCAGTGTGTGCTACAGTTTTCTTTTGTTTTCTGTCCAATCATTTGGGGAGCTCCGTCTGCTAGTGCCTGATTGGTGCACAGTGGCAAGGCACGTCTCTGTTACCAGATCCCCCGGACCGAAAGGAAACAGGAATCTGTTCAAAGCGAACAGATAGGATTTTCAAATATAGCCTGATAGAATTTTCAAATATAGCCTGATAGGTGAACATGCTTTTCAAATTTCAAGCCCCTAAAATACCATGCCAGCACTAGGAAATTAGGGAAGAATCATGCAATTTAATTACTAGGGAATCACTAGAGTTGGGTAGAGGGGGCACCTTGATCAATCGTTCCGTCTTTCTCTTTGGCATTCCTGTTCGACTCATCGCGTCCTCTCTTTACTTTTGGCTTGAACAGTTCCATTGCCTAGCAAGTCCTTTTGGTCTATTGATCATGTCTAACTTGATCTAGTGCTATACTCACTTTCGCATATTTTCATTGGTGATAATGACCTCACTCTCCCGGAAAAAGTACGGCCAATCTTAGCCTCCCTTTTCTTTCTCTTTCTCTGTTGCTCCCGTTTATTCTTCATGGCAAATCGTGGACCGAACAATTTGCGTATGAATCATGTACTTTGCACGATGTAGACAACTTAAGCATCATATGGAAGCATGAAAGGCACAATCCATGGCTCCAAAAGTAGGCAAGTTGTTTGGAGAAGAAAAAGGGTCAACATGTGATTTCACAATTTTTTTCCTGGCAACCATGCGTGCAATGGCATCCTGCCTTTCCCACTTTCAGTTTTTATTCTTAAGAAATGGTGCAGCACACTCTCATGTCTACTATTTGTCAACATGCGGTTCGTGGAGGAAAAAATAATTGCAAATCCATGTCTGCCTGCATATTCACTCAAACGGTGCAAGGTTGCACTCTGCTAACAATGTACTGTTTGCTCCATATTCATCCATCTCGTTACAAGATTGCTTATTTGCTAATTCGAGCATGGCGTATATTTTCACCTCCTTATCGAGTTTCGCAATTTGAGGCCTCGTGGACATGGCTTTGGACTCTCAAGGTCCTCATACAGACCTACTTCCTCGAGACAAACATATTGTCTTTAGACGTTGACATTATCTTTAAAATAAAACTTTAACTGTAAATTTATATTATAAAGCAATTGAAAACCTGATAAACTTATAATACTAAGAAACTATTTTTCAAGGCGAATATTCATATCTAATTTTTATACATCCAATCTAAATATTGAAAAAGATATTGCTATTTAAAGTGACTTAAAGCATGTCCAAAACGATGTTCTTTTATGATCTGAAGGAGTATGTACTTGCATGTATTCCAGTGAAATTGAGAGACCCAAAGACCTCAAATTTTCATTAAATGAATCATAATGTGTCATCTCTAGGGGCTGGACCCCTGTCTCGAGTGCGTGGGAAGTGGGAACAAACACCCACACATGGCCTTGTTCCATACCTCAATCAACCGAATATTTTGACATTGGCACCACTCCTAGAATCCTAGGTCATCACAATCCATATGATCAACCGTGCTACATATGTCAAACATGGATACGCTAGAGCTCATACGCAACAGGGCTCTAAACTGCCTTGTCAAAGAAAAAGCCAAGTTAAGTTGGTACAGTTCTATATATATATTGAATTCTTGACACACATTGGCATAGCTTGCATTTTATTCTTTCAGAAGCAACATAAATTGGCATAGTTTGAATTCTTGACTGCATCTTGCACTTCACTGTCTTTACACAACAGCAAGGCACGCCACCCCGGCCGGCCAGTACGTCATGCCACCAAAAATCAAAATCCAAATCTCGTGCCACCAATGGCAAGAGAAGCCTTCTCCTACCATGAGTGGATGCCTAATTACTTCACCGCGTATGGCTTGCTTGAGGTCTCAGTGGATAATGCTAGCTTAGACAGTTCATTGTCATGGACAAGTTCTCATCAGGAGAGTGTCAGAATGCGCGGCTTTGCCCAAAACCTTTTTCGACTCCAACCAAGAACCAATAATATGCAGTGATCATCGGATGAGGTTTTCTACGCGTACCATTTTGCATTTTTGGGGAAAAAAATTGCATATTCGTTTTGACTGGTGCTTATTATTTATAGATATTCCTCGCAAAAATATTATTTATAGATAAGTTATATGTGAAATTTCTACAGACTGGTTGTTGATCTCAATCTAAGAGTCGTTAGTATGTTTCAACATGATCTGGCACAGTAACATACCAAAAGTTTTTTAGAGTTCAGACAAAACCCGCTACGATTTCGACAACATCAAACCAGGGCGTCAATTTGTATGTGCGAGGTGGCCAACCGCACAGACCCCTAAATCCGAATCCACTTACTTAAGTACTATACTTAGCCTCCGTTCGAAAATGTTCGGCACACGTAAAATAAGACAAATCATTAGCACATAATTAATCAAGTTTTAATTATTACAAACTTAAAAAATAGATTTATTTGATTTTGAGAGCAACTTTTATATAGAAAATTTTTTATAAAAAATACACCGTTTAGCAGTTTGGGAAGTGTGCTCACGGAAAATGAGAAGTTTTTCCTCTTTAATCAGCACTTCCGAACTCTGCCTTAATCAGAGAAAAAAAGCCCATCTTAGAGGAATGGAAGTAAAACTGTGAAAAAATACTAATTAGGGATGGTAACGGGTACATTACTCACGGGTAGAGCCTTCACGGACCCGCACCCACGAGGTAATCCTCAAACCCGTGCCCACATCCACTACCCGTGACGGGTAACACTTCGGACCCATGCCCGCCACCCACAGGCACCACAAACCCGCCAGTATGTCCATGTACCCACTAGCATGTAATAGGCATGTGTTCCAAGTAGCATGACATTTGAACAAACATGACAAATAACAGAATTACATGAGTACATTAAAAAGAGTTTTAAAAGTGTTTAACAAATAACAAGCAAGAGTACTAGTTATTTGTATTTGGGTTCACCTGTTAGTTATTGGAGCGGGTTCACGGATAGAGCGAGCACGGGTATATCTTTTTCACACCCACGAATTTTTACCCGTTGGGTATAACTATAAACTCTTACCCACACCATGGGTACAAACTTACACCGTATCCTCACCCTAGATAGTTTTTGCCCGCGGACACATGGATAATTTATACCCATTGTCATCTCTAATACTGATCGGTGATCGCTGATCGGCCTCAAAACAACTAGACTATAAATTATTATCGATTTCTTTCTGTTCATTCATCTACTAGTCCTAGGTCCTAGTCAGTTTATTGCTTCGGTACCACCTTTACTTTTTTAGCATTATTGTTTGATATAATGGTAAGTATTAAAAGAAATAATGTGTTATATGATCATTTATTTCTATATAAGTTATAACCCACTAATTACATTAATTGCTATAAAGGAGTAATAACTGATGTAGCCAATGACAACTAGACATGCTTAATTAACGTATGAATCTTACAAGATCGTGGCAAACTTAAAAGAAAAGCTTCAACCATCCCTCCTAACAATGTTTTACTAACTGAAAGATCCAGATTCATGCAGGTTCTATCCGGAGAGACGAATTCAGCACGCCACTGACGCAGGATAGGAGACTTTGGTGGCGTTTGATATAGCTTCTTTTACTTAGCCTATAAACCACACGTAAAACGAAAAATACTATTAGCACGTGATTGATTAAGTATTAACTATTAAAAAATTTAAAAATAGATCTATTTGATTTTTTAGAGATGCTTTCATATAGAATTATTTTACAAAAAACATATGTTTTATATTTTGAAAAAGTGCTAACAAAAACAAAGGTACAAGTTAGAAGCTAATTTAAATAGGGC
Organism: Oryza meyeriana var. granulata; assembly: GCA_003991445.1. Lineage (NCBI taxonomy): Eukaryota > Viridiplantae > Streptophyta > Magnoliopsida > Poales > Poaceae > Oryza > Oryza meyeriana. The sequence continues at coordinate 360,643 of RYFJ01000091.1, forward strand.
CCGGTTGTTTAAGGCCTTATTTGCTTATGCTTTTGGCTTGTACTTATTTTTTTCTTTTTCGTAAGCACGTTTTTCAAAACGTTAAATGAGATTTTTTTAAAAAAATTCTATATAGAAATATTTTAAAAAATCAAATAGATCTATTTTTTAAGCCTTTAATTGTTAATACTCAATTAATTTTATTTTTTACGTTACCTGATAGACGAACAGGGTCTAAAGGCACATGCTTTCACCTAGGGCCAATGTGACGCAAGGAGCAAAGCATGCTCGTCGTTTTTGCTTCGTGACTCAGCTTGCTTTCAGAGAGATGCACGCGAATTTTTTCGGTTTTCGGGGCGCCGGCGGTTGCTTGTCCCGTTCGGGTCCTCCGAATTGGGGAAATGAGAGAAAGCGAAACCAGCCGTGTGCGGTTGAGCGTTTTCACTTCTTACCGACCAATTATTTGTCAGTAGAGTGCTAGTATATCAGAAACATTTCTTAATTAACTGGAATTTATATCGCAACGGATCACATCACAACAAAGACAAACTGTCGGTTCGATGTAGTATTGGCAACCAAATAAAACTTTATTTTTTTTTTTTTGCGACGGGAAAAACTTCAATTGTTAACTAAGGATTTTTTCCGTTTTCCATTCTACTTTGTATCGTTGTGTGCTTGGCAGTTCGTTTGCTTAGTTAGCTTATAAGACGTAGCCAAATTTAAATTTTAAACTTAATTTTAAATTTTTAATTAGTTTATGTTTTTTCATTGTTTTCTATCTTTTAGGTTTGGTTTTTAAATTACTAAGAATAAGAGTATAAAAGCCCTATCTAAAATTAGTTTTGTTGCTTCAGTCGCGAGTCACAGTTTATAAGTCGCAGGAAAAAAAATCTCAACCAAGCTAATGGTTTCACTGAGTGTGTCGCGAGAAGTGGTTAATTAATCCTATCTATTGTTATGCAAGCAAGTCAAATTCATCTGATTCACAGCTTTTCTGCTGTTTCAAGACTAATTCATTAACAACGTGCTTAAATTCGAGAATACACAGAGAAGACATTCAGAAGTGAAACTATGACACCATGAATCATATGCAAAAGAAACATAAGAGGCCTAATTGAACAAAATAATAATGAGAAAGTTCCTAGTATTCCTCTCAATTTTTGTCCAATCCCTTCTATGCCACCTGAGTTTTGCCTAATACCTTTCGTACCCTAAGTTTATCATTTATATGTCTATTCCGTTAGTTGACCGTTAAATTTTTTTTTAAAATAACCAAATTGCCCTTAGTTTATACTACAAAATGATAAATGGCTGAAATACATAGCCATAAAAAATTTAAATTTTGCACTGAATTTGAAAAAAAAATTAAGTATTAAATAAATTTCAAATTTGAAAAAATTTTAAATACTAAACCAATTTTGCATGAAGTGGCAATCGTGACGAAGGATCAATAAATGGTTAAGGCAAAATCCATAATTTTCAAATTGCATATTCATTCAAAATTTACTTTACAAATTTGATGCAAAATTTTGTAATTTCAATTATTTCGGTAATTTACCCATTAATTTTTTTCCACAACCACTACTGAATAATTTCTACTTAGATCATTTCTAACTTTTAGTTATATGTCAAGTGTAATAAGGTCAGAATAACAAAACTTAGGATCCCTTCTACGCTCGCGATGAATTCATGTATGAGTATTAATTAGTTATCTACTAGCATGCAGCCTGATAGATCAAGTTTGACTTCACAAACCTGAAGCCTGCATATTGAAAGGATCAATGAACGAATTTAACAAGATTCATTAGGACTAATTGTCAGAATTTGTGTTACGCCATCGTTCCAACTTTTTCAAGAACTTCAACTTGGGAGCGTTAGCAATCTCAAGCAGACCCAATAAATGGTCAGGTTACCTAAGAAACGTTGTTTCACCAATTAATTTAATTAAAAAAGGGTAACGAGGAAGTTATTGCAAAAACATTGACATGCACAACGGGTTTTGATTTATGAAAAGAATTGCCATTTGCTCCAAATTAAGAGCATCTTTAAAAGTCTGGCTAACTTCAGCCCTCTAAATAGCCAAATGGCTAGCTAGTCAAAAAAATCACACTCTAAATTTTCTGTCATATGTCACTCTACAAATTTTTTGGGTTCTACATATCAATGTCCTTTTCTTCTCTCTTTTCCTCTCCTCTGCCAATGGGAGGCACATGGTGGGCCGGCGGCAGGCGGCGGGGTTCGGGGAGGTGTCGGCAAGCAGGCGGGGAGGCATTGGCGATAGGAGTGGCGGCCAGGGAGGCATCGGTAGACAGGTGGGAAGGCACAGTAGGTGGCGTGCGGCGTGACGATGGAAGACACGATAGAGGATCAGGTAGGGTTCTGATGTGGGTCCTACAAATGGCCAATGATTTTGGCTGATCAGATTTGGTCAGCCAAATGGCAAGGCTTTTAGAGGCCTCTTTTTTATGAAATTGGTAGATTTTTTTTTTTGGCAAGTCTGATAACAAATCTTTTAGAGTTGCTCTAAGTTTGTTATCCATTTGCTTTACACTTGACCTAGAGTTAAGGCTTGTTATAAAGTGCCAATGGATAACGAATGAAACTGAGTTTATGGTAATTATTCGAAGATACAAATAAATAAATTAAATATTAGAAAGTTGAAAAAGTTGATTTAAAAGAAAGCTTGTGTAATGCTCCATCCGTATAAAAATGTAGGGCACACAGTTTAAAGAGTCCTGTAAAACAATATGGAACGCACACACTTTACAAAGCATTTTTATGGGATGTTTACCCCTAATACCTTCGTTTTAATGAACGCTTGCAGTATTAATGGATGCATGTATGAGTATTAATTATGGGCATTCTAGTAAACTTAGGATGTTCGTGGGCCTTTGAGCTCCTCAAAAATATGTGCTATATTTTTATATAGAAAGAATATCGTTTATCGTTTAGTTGTTTAAAAAAATATGTTATCCACAATCTATAAAAAATATATCCTTAAAATGCTTTTGATAATTTAGCTCATACTCGATGATATACCGGATATTGCGTCACCATCACCTTGAAAAATGCCGACACCCTCCCCCTTCTCACCCCCTGTGCAACCTTTGCATCAGAGGATAATAACTTAAACAGACAGTTGGATGTAGCCTTTAATTGCTCGAGTCTTTTTTCTTTGAAAATAGGCAATTGCTTCAGGTATAGTACGGTACTCCCTCCGTTTTAATTATAAAAAAAATGTTTTAACTTTAGTTAAATTCAAACTACTTCAAGTTTGACTAAATTTGTAGACAAACATACCAACATCCTCAACACCAAATTAGTTTTATTAAATTCAAAATTAAATATATTTTTATAGTATATTTGTCTTGTGTTAAAATATTACTATGTTTTTCTATAAATTTAATTAAACTTAAAATAGTTTGACTTTGACCAAAATCAAAATGACTTACAACCCACAGCAGAGGGAGTATATTACAACAGTGGAATATACCCTTTATCATACTGCAACTATGTTCAATAAAATATATACGTGTACGGAATTTCTTAAAATGGAGGAATTATTCCAAAAAAAACGATCAATAATTTTCCTCCGATTTTATCGAAACTAAAACAGAGGAAATTTACTTGTCCCCGCAAAGGGCTACAAGAAATTCAAGAATATAAACAATTATTATCCCTTGCCGTAGTTGTCAACAAGGCTTGGCATGTACGGACACGTTCAGCTTGCCATGCATGGCATGACAACACATTAGAGAAACCGTGTCGTAATGCCCGTCAAAGCTTTAACCTTTTCAACTCTAGGTATCTTGGTTAGTTGGTTGTATCCGTGGACGATTAGTGCGCATGAAACCGTGGTAGAATCCGTACGATTTGACCTTAACGAGCAATATATAATGTGGAAGTACTTTATCTAGATAATAATGTAATCAATGTTGACATAAAAATAATTTAACAGCATGCATGACATTAGGTAAAAAAGTCAGGCAGGGAGACTAATTACACAACTAATTTTCATCTGAGAAAAACATATAACACACCATTAACATATATTCCCCTGATATTTCTGACCTAATCTAGCTACAAACACAAACCAGTGGTAATTAAGCCAAAGGGGTAAGGCAAGAAGGGGGCCCGGGACAGGAAGCTTCCAGCCGGGAGAGATTCAGATTCAACCGGATCCACGAGGTCAAGTTTCTAGATGCAAAATTAAAGAAAAGGATCTTTTTATCTCTACCAGTATAAAATACCATCATTCTTTTTCTTCTTAACCACTATACTTTACTTATTAAAAAATCACCCTATCTAAAAAAAATCCATCTCAACTAACCAAACCAAACACTGTCTAAAAACAACTACAAATCCTATTACAAAACACATATACATAATACTACTCATCGTCTTACTATAAATCCTATTACAACAAATAGATATAGCACTAATCTGAGACAAGCAACTCAGCAGCCGTACGTCAAGGCGCCTGTTGGTTTCGGTTTGCTTGGACCATAGGACGACGACGTCGTCGCGCAATCGCAGCCGTTTCGACGCACGCAGCAAACGTACGTACGGCCAGCTGATCGAATGCCGCCAGCGTGCACGTCAAAAACGTCGGGCTTGACTCCGGCCGGATCATCCACAACACGTGTAAATACCATCTTTATTAAAAAAATTTTAATAGATGATACTGTTAATTTTTAATATAATGTTTGACTATTTATCTTAATAAAAAATTTAAATAAATATTTTGATTTAACATTAAAGAAATTTAAAGCATAACTTATATTTTTTATAGCATAACTTATATTTTTGTATATTTAAATGTATGAACATGTGGAAGCAGAGGCCTCCTGATAATTTTGCTATGGTGCAGCTGGCCCAAGCGGTTTTTTGTTCATCATGATGCGGACCAAAATCTTGAGTTGAACCATATTATTTTTTCCTCATATATATTACTTGGTTCACCTTATGTATTTAAAGTGAAGTCAAGAAGCAGGAAGCCTCACCTCTCTCCTTTTCCTGGTTCGGTTTGCAAGATTTACCGCTCTCTTTTTGGGTTTGTTTCCTGACTACTTCCTCGATCCCAAAAATGCTCACTCCTAGCATCTTAATGTATATTTAGTAGAGAAAAAAAATAACTAAAATACTTCTCATAAATAAGAAATTATTGGTAAGTGGATAGACAGATAAGAAATATTTAAGGGACATAATTTCTTGATATTTAAGCCAAAGATAGGTAGAAAGATAAGAAGTAGTTTATTTTAAAATAAAGTTTAAACTCTAAAAATTGGTTACTGGTGCCCTATGGGTACAGGGTATTGGTGCATTCGTGTACCAGTGCAACGGCCGGCATATGGTCCACTCCTCCATTGGTCCAGGGAGAGAGAGGTGAGACACCATGGCTGGCTGCATGCGTGGGTGTGACCGAAAAAAAGGACCGACAATAACCGTGCAATTAGAGTTGCTAGTACTCGTTGTGGCGTGCACTAATGACTTGGGGGAGGGGTCATGGTGGAAGCAGATGGTAGCCAAGGAAAGTGGTCTATCCAAAACGTGATGATGACCATCGATCTCTCTCTTGAAAAAAATGTGTTGACCATTCCACGGAAAAATATGGACGAGTGTTTCTGAAAAATAATATGGAATAATCATATATTCCCTCAGTCCATAAATATAAGGGATTTTAGCTACATATCTAAGATAAAATCTTTTATGTTTGTGGACAGAGGAAATAGTCAGTTACAGAAATGCTTAGTTTAATTTGTTTTGCAGTAAGAGGTTTACTTTTATAATACTCGTTCGGTCTTTCATATTTAGGAAAAGATCCAATCAAACTTTTAAAGTTTAACTATCAATAACTTCTTAAATATTGAGTTAAAAGCGAGTGTGCGCACATTTACTTTTAAAAGTATTATCATAATATTATAAATTTATTAGATTTTATAAACTCATTTTAATATAAAATTGATGCTCAAAGTTTTAAAAATTTGACTGGATGATATCCTAAAAATCGTGAGAAGCTGGCCTTTGGTTGGAGAAAGCACAAATCTCAATATGAAAAGCTATGGAGGAAAATTATGTGAAGATAAAAAAATTAGAGACAAACGTAGTCTTGATCATGTTTTCTTAAATTTTGTAATGATATTGGAATTCATATGCAGTGTTTACCATATCATTTGGGGGGGTTTACCGCCCCCCACGGTATGGCCGTTACCGTGTGTCCAAAACCGTACGAAATTTATTTTTAAAAATTTCAAATCTCACGGTAAGATCGCGGTTACCACGCGATATCACGCAGTAACCGCGGTATGTTGAAGTAAAAAGAAAAAATTATAGAAAAATTATAAAATATAGTAAAAATTCTAAAAAATGTAGAAAATTCAGGAAAAAATTGTGGATATCTCTAAAAAACAATGTAATATTGCATAATTTTTTTGCATAACCCTTGCTATCGTTTTTACACTTAAATAAAGTAGAAATTATATCCCAAACTATCTCTTATTTTTTAAAATTTCGATGAAGCTTTAAAATATGAAGTAAACTTCGTTATTTTCACAAACTTTCATCACCATAGTGATCCATAATTCAAATACTACCTACTAGAATTTTTTTTAGATTTTTTAAAACAATTTGAATTTGGATGAAATTTATTCAAACCAAACTGCCGGTAACCGATACTGTACCCGGCGGTTTGACGGTAACCACGCTGTTACCGGAGGTTTGGCACACCCTGTTCATATGTTGGCATGTTTGCAATAGAGCAGCATATAGATATCTACACTGTCATTTGAACTTAAGTTCACAATATATTAGACACTCTTGACCCACAAAACACCTTGGTTGAAATTATTAAAAATAATTTTATAGCATATACAATGTGGTCTTTCATCATCCAAGACCCACAAAACACCTTGGTGGAAATTATTAAAAATAATTTTATAGCATATACAATGTTGTCTTTCATCATCCAAGAAAACTAAATAGAAATTCAGTACACTACTCAGTGAAGAAATAAATTCTGCTAAGAAACACAATAAAAATAGGGAAGATATATTCACGGTAATCCTTTGAAACCTTATATATGGACCGATGTTCTTTTTTTCAAAATTAATGACAACATTGTTTATTACAATTGTTTCAAATTTATTCTTAACTTTTTGAAACGAGTATGGTGATTGTGAACACCTGATGTTATGTGTTGCCAGGACTACATAAGCTGCTCCCATGAGAGCATGGACATGTAAGTCCACTACTAATAATAGGATGCACGCATGATGTATGAAAATAGCCGTGACATATATTTGCAGCAGTAACCTAGCCACATGTGCCAACAGAACAGTGCTGAGAAAACAACAGTAGAATAGCCCTCGTAGAAAATATTATAGTGTTATTATCGTCCCATGCTAAGTAGTAAGTTTCAACTTTATGGTGGCACTTGATATCTCCAATCATAACACTGGTATGAAGAAAGATCTTTGTTAGATGAATTCTTTTTTAAAAAATAGCATTTGTGTATAAAATTATGCTAGCAAACAGATCTACTAAAAGGAAGAGCATAAGTATATTTTATGGGACCATTATGTATAGAGTGGGGCCTTATACCTATGGAGGTAACACTATATGTTTTACGATAATAATAAAACCTTGCGAGTTTTATGGTTGGACAAAAGTAAAGATTACGGAAGAGTAGCCCCTACTAAGAGAAAAAAAAAGGTAATGTCTTATATGTTCTATGTATCATGCTTTTGTGCTATAGGCAGACATCTAGAGTCCCCATCGTAATACTCTCGTGCAAGAAATCCTATGTTTACTAACAAGTAATGAATTAAGAAGTGTTAAAAATTGTTTACTAGTTTTGCACGAAAAAATAACTTATCAACTAAATCATCCTTAAAAGGAGAACAATTTTTCATTACGAAAACTTTCCCAAACAAGCAGAGTCGTTGCATTGCAGCATTATCCACTCGCCGACTTATTTATCACGAAATCTCAAGAAATCAAGTCTCACAGTTAATTCAACCAACCACCTATAGGTTTCATAATCATATATCCCCTATTAAACACTTCTTATCCCAAAAAAATTCACCTTTCTCCCTCAATCATCATCACACTCCCTCTAACCTCTTCCACCTCCATTCAAAAACTTTACCTCTACCTCCCTATAAATAACCATCCTTCCCATTACACGCACACCACAGCGCTCATACCCGCTGCGCACACAAAACCACCTCTCTCCCTCCCTGGAATTTACGGTTCTGCCCTCCACCGTGCGAGCGAAGCCATGAAGCTTGAGGTCATGCCGAAGCAGAGGGCCATGGAGGCCGAGCAGAGGGAGGAGGCCATGGAGATGAGCGGGCTTGAGCTGTGGAAGCACGAGAAGCCGGCCAAGATTTTCCTCCCGCCGCCGCCGCCGCCGATGATGCCGGCGGCGGCGGCGGCGTGTGAAGAGGCGACGCTGGTGCCGCCGCTCAACTTCGCGATGGTCGACGACGGCATCTTCCGCTCCGGCTTCCCCGCGGCGGCCAACTTCCGGTTCCTCAAGTCGCTCAACCTCCGCTCCATCGTGTGAGGATTTTCTCTAGCCCGTTTGCATCTGGGGGGTTCGGTCGCTTGCTAGCTAGCTGCAGGCACCGCGTTGTGTGGTGCGTGTTCGTTTCGTTCGTGTGGTTCTGACGACGTCCTTGGGGCTCAGGTACCTGTGCCCGGAGCCGTACCCGGAGACGAACGCGGAATTCCTCGCCATGAACGGGATCAAGCTCCACCAGTTCGGAATTGAGGGGCGCAAGGTAAACGAAAGATGAAAAAAATTGAGCTGTTTTTTTGCCAAATTCTCTGTTACCTTTCGTTATCAATAGCGATTCTTACCAGAATCACAGCGTAGGGATAAACACAGATTTCGTCCACTCCAAGAACTAACGTAGTTGATCATCTCGCGTTGTTGTTTCCTAGATTGGTAGTGCTGCCACTGGGGTGATTTTGGGGGAGAATTCGATGCATTCCTTTGTGAAATCTACTCTTTTATTTATCATCAACTGACTTTCCAAAAAGGGTCCATCCATCTGCGCCTACTTGTCTAGGCTCCTAGTTGTTCTACCGCCTGGGGAATTTTCATTGTCTAAAAAAGACCTGCTAAATTTTCAAATTTCACTGCGAATCGGCAGTGGTCCCTGTCAGCATTGTTAATCAAGCCAGCTGTGCGATGGATTTTAAAAAAAATCTTTTTCAATATTCCCATTTTTTATTGGCGTGATCCTGCAATTACAAGGCTATCAATCCGTTTTGGCAGAGAGCATCTTCTCTGTACAGGAGGGTGGAGCTGCCTTTTCATTTCTATTCTTTGTTCTATTTCTTGTTTGAACGATTTTTTCACTGTTTCTGATAAGTATAGGTAACTTTTAGGCTGGTGCAGGAATTTTCTTGTTCTGATTTCAGTGTGAGCAGCTTAGGTTCCTATTCATGTCCTATATATCTGCTCATCGTCCTGTTCATACCCTATGCTCTTTAGAAGTTTGTTGGTTTTTGTTGGCAGCTTTAGTGATCCCAACAGTATGTGCAATTCTAGCTAACGTTATGGTTCTTTTGATTATGTTAAATATGCATTATTGAAAAAAAGGCAGTTTGTGAAAGTTTTATGAATTTTTAGTTGTTCTGTATGCGCAGCCTAATCCACATTGGGCTTGCTAAATAGTATCAAAACTAACTGCAGATAATGTCCATTTATTAAGTTCTGAAGCATACTGACTTAGCTGCTTGAGGCAAGTTGCATGAAATGGAGTTGTAGTTTTCTGCTACGCAGATGGCACCTAAGAATAGATATAATAGAATGCATGCCTGTATCCACACATTCCGCGGTCCAATATCTTGTTTGGTTGTTTGCCGGACCTATCTTGTTTTGTTGATTGGAACACTGACGGTCTGGATCTGCCTCAGTTTTTGGGGAACTGTAAGTTTGTGCTAGATACAAAAAATCGGCAGATGAAGTTGAGCATGGACAACAAACTTGATAATTCTTACGGGAGCGATACCGATTTTCTTTTATTCACTATGTTTACCATTAATTTATCAGTTGGATCACCTCACATGTGTGTGATCGTCAAGCAGCAATGGATCTGAGCACTGAGAATAACTTTTGCTTTATTTCATGATGTACTATCAACACATGGCTTCCATATATTCCCAATTTCCCACTAAAGCGGCTGTGCATCTTGTCTATGTGTGTTGGTTGCCCTGAATGTAAGATGTCATTGTATTGTACATGATTTTGTACCTTCATTGAAAATATGTTTACGCCACATGTAGAAGGCCCAATAAAATTATCAATATGTAAAACTGCATATTTTGTCAACTTTTTTATGAATATATTTGGAAGGCATCTGGTGGATGTTTTTGAGTTGTTATTTTCTGATTTACTAATTTACAATTTGGTTATGCACTACTAATGAAATATGCCCCAATTAGGCAAATATGTATTCAGTTGTGCTTCAGATTTCTGAGTGTTATTATTTAGTTTGTGGTTTGTTGATTTTCTCTGGCACTGGTCAAGATCAGCTATCTTGTATTGTTTGATTTTTCTTCACCCTTCTTGCTTTAGCTTTATGCTATAAATACTCAAAATCGAATGTCCCATTTATTCTCTATTGTTTTGTTCAAACTTTGACATCATCGATGACCTAATCTGAAGTTGAGTAGATTGTCAATTATATGAACCGGTGACCTGGTGGTGTATGAGTCATAGTTGCTGTCCATAATCCACGGTTTGGTCTGTGTTGGCACTGTCTGACCATTTTTGCAGAAGTCATGAGCAGAATTCCCAATGTACTCGATAGGAATTCTTGATGCATGGCCACTAGGATGGTTGACCTCATTCCAAATCCTACTTTATTTCCGTGAGAGAAAATATGACATCTCTTAGATTTAGCAAAGTTGCTTTTTTTTCTCTATTAAAATTATAGGCCCTATTGCTGAAAACCACTCAAGGAAGGAAACCGGGGGACTGATAAATTCTAGTTCATTATCAGAATTTTATAGGAATTGATCGTCTTGTATTTCTTCTGATTTGTGTTGACCTTGGTGCATTTTTCTCCAGTGATATGGCCCAACCTTAGTATGACAAATTGAGAATATGCTTTTGTACCAATGTGCTTCCGCAATCTTTGTACTCCCTTCTTTTATTTTACAACTTGTTAATTGCTCCTGACACTTTGCATAAAATGTTTCAAATGTAAAATATTTAGTACTACGTAACAATGTACAATATATATCACTTATAAATATGATTCTTGTCACAAAATTTCATTATGCATATCTGTTTTTTGTCTGAAAACCTGATATGTCCACAGCTGATGACTGATAGCATCTGAACTACTGTTGCAACAGGAACCATTCGTCAACATCCCTGACGACAAAATTCGAGAGGCGCTCAAAGTTGTCCTTGGTACTGCATTTATCTTACTCTTCACACATCACGCGCTTGCATCACAACATTTCAGATCTCTAACTTGTGTTGCTTTCCTTAATCCAGACGTAAGAAACCAACCTCTGCTTATTCACTGCAAGAGAGGCAAGGTAAGCTTCGTCAGTTCCCATACCACACTTGCAACTGCCATATCTTCCAAATCAATCGCTCTGTGCTCCTAAACTGACTGCTCCAACGTTTTCCCATCTTCAGCACCGCACTGGCTGCGTCGTCGGGTGCTTGAGGAAGCTTCAGAAATGGTGCTTATCTTCAGTCTTCGACGAGTACCAGCGCTTCGCCGCAGCGAAGGCGAGGAGCACTGATCAGAGATTCATGGAGCTGTTCGACATCTCAAGCTTGAAGCACCTGACAGCTTCACATTGTTAACAAGGGTGAGCGATCGCTCGCTCTGCAGTCTCCTCCTAGCAAATCTCCCAAACCTATCTTCCTGCAGCTACTGAATCGATTCAGCAGTGAATAATTTTGGAACCCGTAGAATGAACCCGTAAAAAAAATGTTTGTACTTGAGTTGAGAGTTCTAGTTTCTCCTGCTTTAGCTCCCTGCAGTTCCTAAGAACCAGACAGTTGTGGGTAGGATTGCAAGAGGTTTTTCCCTTTTTTTTTGGTAACTCTTGCGAGGAATTCACCATTGTTTTCGAGTACTGAAGCTGTACTCGAGCAGCATTGCTCGGCGGGAATGAACTTTCTCTTAATGCAAAAAAGCTTGGCCATCCAGCTCTTCTTGCATGGATTAATGGATATATATGATAATGCACATTAACCACAAACTTCAGCATGATGATCAGCCAGCCTGAGCTGAAATTTTCAACAAAACCATCTGGATATGTGGTCGCATGAATATCAAATCTATTTTGAAATACAGGAAAAATTCCAAACCACATCAAATTGATCATCAGAGGGACTAGTCAACTATTTAACTGAAGATCATGTTGAAGTTGCCGCTAATAATGAGGCCGAAGCATCTTTTCCGGGCCGACCTAGCTTGGCCCAACCAAGATCGAGTCCTATCTTATAGCCAGACCAGACAGGTGGGCCAGGAAGCATTTTTTAGAATTTTTTTTATTTATATATTTTTTAATAAAATATTTACAAAAGTATACCTTCATTTCAAAAATTTACAAAAATATACTCCCAACGCCCTCCCATGCCCTCTGGGAGGGCGTTTTTTAAAAATCATCCTCCCAAAAGGCGATTTAATGATGTGGCCGTCAACACTTTTTTAGGCAGCCCCCTGGCCGCCCAAAAACCGCCCTCTAGGAGGGCCGCAAGGGGACCGTCTGCAAAACGCCGGCCCCGGCCATCGACGGCCGTCAAACACGTCATAAAATCGTCCTAATCGCACTCCCAAAGGGCGGTAGGGGTATATTTTTTTTTGTAAATTTTTGAAATGAAGGTATACTTTTTGTAAATATTTTATTAAATAAATATAAAAATAAAAAAATTCCATTTTTTATGGCTCACAAGTCATAGTAAAACGCAGAATTTTTAATTTTTATATTTATTTTTTAATTTACAAAAATATATTTTACTTTTTCGATTTTTGACAAAAATATACTCCCCTCGCCCACTGGGATGGTTATTTACATAAACTAGTTGATGCCTCATGCTTTGCTGCGGACTGTTTGAATGAATTTATGTTAAATATTATAGAAATAATAAATAGATATATATTAAAATATTATGAAAATGATGTAGTGGATGATGATGAGCTCTAGAAATGATGTACCATGTTTACATGAGATGTAAGATGCCAAGAAGAATAAATGCTAGTGGATGATGACGTGACATATATGCATGTTGAGATTTAGGAGCTAATAATGGCTAAGTATATTTTTGTCAAAATCAAAAAGTAAAAAAACTTGTAAATTAAAAAAATAAATATAAAACAAAAAATTCGTAAAACGCATATATAGGTTACGAGACGTTGGCCTCCCCGTCCCCGCACAGGGCACAGATTCCAACGGCAGACAGACTCCTCGCGAAAATGTGGGTCCCCTTCTCCCTCGGCTCCATGACATGGTGGTCCCACCGCAACCCGAGCCCACGAGTCATTCACCTCCGTGGCATCGGAATCTCCACACACTTCTTCCACCTACTCTCCCCCAAGTTCAAGCTTCACAGTGAGAACTGAGAAGCGCCGCACGGCCGCACTCGAGCTCCCCGTTCCACTGCTTCCGAAGCCCAAACCCTAAACCCCTCGAGCTCCAATGGCGGCGTGGCCGGCGGCGGCGCTGGTGGCGGTGATCCTCGCGGCTGCGGCGAGCGGTGCGGCGGGGAAGACGACGATTGAGCCGTGCGCGGGGGCGGACACGTGCACGGCGCTGCTCGGGTACTCGCTCTACGCGGACATGAAGGTGTCGGAGGTGGCCGCGCTGTTCGGCGCCGACCCAAGGGCGCTGCTCGCGGCGAACGCCCTCGACTTCGCGTCCCCCGGCGCCGCCAACCGCATCCTCCCCGCGGGGCTCCCGCTCCGCGTGCCCACCCGGTGCGCCTGCTCCGACGGCGTCCGCAAGTCCGTCTCCGTCCGCTACTCCGCGCGCCCCGCCGACACGCTGGCCTCCGTCGCCGACGTCGTCTTCGCGGGGCTCGCCTCCGCCGACCAGATCCGCACCGCCAACGGGCTCTCCGCCGAGGACCCCGACGCGCCGCTCGACCCCGGCGTGACGCTCGTCATCCCGCTCCCCTGCGTCTGCTTCAACTCCACGGACAACAACCTCCCCGCCGTGTACCTCTCCTATGTCGTGCGGGTCGGGGACACAGTGCAGTCCATCGCCGCGAGCCACGCCACCACCGTTACGGACATCAGCAATGTGAACGCCATGGGGAGCCCCATTACCGCACCTGGTGACATCCTTGCAATCCCACTGCCAGGTAGTAAAATAATCTCCCGTTTTATGGCACTAAAATTCGAATATATTCCGTGTCAGTTGGAGACAATCCAATGAATTGGGCAACATTTGAGGCCGTTTTCTTACCAATTTGACTATAAAAATCATCTGTTGTTGTAAACTTGTGATATCTGTGGATGCCCAATTCAACAATAATCAGACCAACATTTTCATGCCCCTTTCGATAATGGCAAATTGGGTAGGGAAGGCCTGTAGACTGAAATGAAAGTTCCGTAAAGCTGCAATTGATGATAGTTAGGTCGTCTTTACTTGGTTAATGTATATATCAACCTGTGGATTTGACAAATTTAGGTTCTGTAAATATTGAAGTATTGCATATGGTCCACTCTTAAGACATGCCATGCTTGCGATTGCTAGGTTGTCAGAGTTCAATTTTTATGTGCTTATGTGGTACATGTAGGTGGTATAAAATTTCGCGGAAGTGAACATCTTTGGGTTTGAGTGAATATTATATCCAGTAAACTAGCTAAATGTGCATCTTGGATTATTGGTAGGAATTATCAGGGATGGATCCTTGCTTTCATTTTTTTAAGGATCTTTTACTTTTGTGAATTGTCCTCTTCTTGCAAATTGCTAGGTATGTTCAAGAATGATGCTTGAGTTGGATACCAGTTCCTTGTTTCTGCACCTCTCTGCTGATCAACATGCCTTTTCTAATGGTATCTGTTTTTTTTCCTTGACTAGCTTGTGCATCAATGTTTCCCAACTCTGCTTCGGACTATGGATTGCTTGTGGCAAATGGGACCTATGCACTAACTGCTGGAAACTGTGTACAGTGCAGTTGTGGACCAGGAGATCTCAAGTAAAGTTATTGCTACCCTTTCTTTGTTCAATGCAATTCTATTGCTTCTTTATGTTTGGAATATAATCCTCATTTTCTCTCTTGTTCCCCAGATTGTATTGCACACCAGCTTCATTGACAGCGTCATGTTCAAGTATGCAGTGCCCCAATAGCAACCTCATGCTTGGCAATGTGACTGCCCAATCCACCAGTGGTGGCTGCAATGTCTCGTCTTGCAGCTATGCTGGATTTGTTAATGGAACCATTGCCACATCGTAAGCAAAACATTCCTAACAAACATTTTTCATGTTCTTACAATAGATGATTCTTACCTCTTCTGCGCAGGCTATCCTCTGGTCTTCAACCCACATGCCCAGGTAATTACAGCGATGTCTTCTAGGCAACAGAATACAGAATACTGATGCATCTGAAACACTATCACTTATTTACTTTATCCATCCAGACCCATTTTCTTTAAAAGATGCACCTCAGTATTGTCTGATCAGAAATGAACACATAATGATACTAAAGAAGAAAAGGAGCTTGAACTAAATTAAAAATGTTCAATTATGCATCACTTGCATACTTTTAATAAGTCATTGATCAAGGGTCTTATGTTTTTATCAAAGTCATTAGGTGCATTATATTCATTTAAAGTTAAAGGTGAAGAGTGAAAATGCTGTAATTGCTATTGAAAGCATGTTTCTGTTATACCAATTGCAAACAAAGCCACATCAAGGTTTTCTTTTATGATATGTCATTGAACTAGGAAGTCATAGTTTTATCCGAGTCATTGAATGCATTACATTCATTTCAAGGAAAAGGTGGAGTGGCGTCAATTTTGCTGTTTCTTATTGAGCACATGTTTGTGGCATATCATCGACATTACAATTTCAACCCAAACCACATCAAGCTTTTAGGAGTCTGATCAAATCACACCAAAACCAGACTGATAAAGCTTTAAACCAACTTTGTAGAATGTCAAATCTACTTACAGTAGAATATTCCTTACACTTGCATATTTGTGATGCATCATCAATTCCTATATCTATGATCTGATCTATATTGCTTCTCATCCGACCTCTCAACACAGGACCACATCAGTTCCCCCCACTCACGGCGACGCCCATTTCAGCAAACCAAGGATCACACCTTGCTCCATCGCCTGCACCAGGACCCGGGGAGGCTGGCGGCGATATTCCGGGTTTCCCTGGGGGCTCCAATGTTTCCCCTGCAAACGGCCCTTCTGGGAGTGTCTCCCAAGCGGCTTCGGTGAATCGGCTTCACCAAATCGTCGCCCTCATTCTTTCTGTAGCATTGTACTTCCAGATGTGAATTCGTGTGCAGAGTATTGCTGCCTGTGTGTATTGAACAGGAGGCCCTCATTTGGGCATGGTGGAACCCTAATGTCAAGGTCCTTTTCTATCGCCCTTCTGGTGTCTAGCTACTTTGCGGCAGCGGCGGGGCGGCGCGGCACGGCACGGCACGGGGTCAGGCGATCAGCGGTCGATGCGGACGAGGACGAGCGACAGATCCGAACATGATACAATGGGGAAACCCAACAGGAGTCTCAAAGACGTCGCTGCGGGGATCGATCTGGACCGCCAATGGCGGATCGGACGGAAAGGGGGAGACGCAGGTAGGACAGCTACCATTGGTAGTGATCCAGTGAATTTTTTATTTATATATGTCGGCGAAGTGGGACTGGGGGTCCCATGTTCTGAGGGGACGCGAAGTTCTTCGGCCACGGCAAATACTCCGGAGTCCACATTCTGCGCAAGAAGAGACCGGCTACGGCCGCTCTGCCACCAAGTGTCCAGGGGCCCGGGCACTGGCCGGGCCCAGACAAGCGTCCCTCGGTCCCGGGCGCCGGTCGCCCCGGACCTGGATGCTGAATCCCGACTGGACTGCCGATGGCTCCGGAGCCGATGCCGACTGCTCCCGGGTGCCGACTGCCCCGGTGTCGACTGCCGACGGCCCCGGAGCCGATGCCAACTGCTCCCGGGTGCCGACTGCCCCGGTGCCGACTGCCGATGGCCCCGGAGCCCGGGTGCCGATTGCCCCGGTGCCGACTGCCGATGGCTCCGGAGCCGGTGCCGACTGCCGATGCCCGGAGCCGATGCCGACTGACCGGGTGCCGACTGCCCCCGATCGCCTCGGCCCCGAAGTGCGGCCCCGAGAGCCGATCGCCTCGGCTTGCCGGGCCGATCTACCCGAAGAACTCTAGCGGACAACTCTCCAACTACCTACTTTAACGATGAGGCGACGGGGCGTGACACGCCTGTCGCCCGCTCCTGTGCAGTCAGAGCCTTTTGACTACGGAGGCCCATTTCTCTGTGCAATCGCTGTTCACAGTCAGAGCCTTTTGACTTGGAGGCGTGCGCCGTCACGCCTCCCGGCTCCATCACATCCTCACGACTCTACCGCCCGCTACGTACCTGCTCCGGTGTGGGCGTCGCAGGCAGACAGGGGCGACGGGACGCTCCTCCAACTCCGGCGTGGGCGTCGCAGGCGGAGGGGCACACAGGAGAGCTCACCGGAAGATATCTCCCTCCGCGTACCGGCACTGTGGACTCCCCTAGTTCTATAAAGGAGGATCCAAGCCGATGAGGAGGGGGAGAGAGGGACGGAGGGAGCACCTCTAACTCCCGAGCTCATTCTCTAGCTGTTGTTCATCTTCTCCGGCTCCGGCTCCGGCCGCGACTTAGTTCATCCACCACATATATCAAACCATACACAGGACGTAGGGTATTACGCTCCGGCGGCCCGAACCTGTATAAATCCTCCTGCCTTCTCTGTGTGCTTACTTCCTTCGAATCCATCCATCGTACCGCTGATACACCCTGACGCCGGCTTCGCCTGAGAACTACTCCCCTGGCCGAATCTCCAAAAGGGGGGTCTCACGACTTCCCGCCGTCGAGGGTTTATCCTCCGACAGCTGGCGCGCCAGGTAGGGGGAGTTTCCTTTTCAAGTAACACGCCGACGTCCCCAAGACCAGCGCACTCCATGGCAGGAGGCCACCGTCCGCGGGACTCCGACCAGGAGTCCGACGACTTCACCCCGCCGGGTGGCGTAAGCCCGATGGTAAGCCCCCTGCGCTCCCCGTCTTCCAGGAGACGCGTCGCGCAACCCAGGCGGGCTGAGCTCGCTCCTCGGCGGCCTGGCAGTGCGGCGTCGGCTCTTCCTCCCTCGGAAGGAACCGGCAAGTGCCCCGCCGGGTCTGCCGCGGCCTCATCCTTGAGGCGCGAGCGGAGGCGCCGCTCCACGGCACGCCGCAACCTCGACTTTCAGCCAGCATCGCCACAGGGGGTTCTCCTGGCGGCGGAAGCCCTCCTGCGCCACCCCCCGGCTTTTTAACGGAACGGGGCCGGGAGAGGCGCTGGCTCAACGAAGTCACCCACCTCGTAGGCGCGGCCCATCGCCAGGTCGCTGCCCACAGCAGCGCAGGGCCAGGAGTGCCGACCGCGCAACGTCTAGCGCGGGCCGGCCCCCCGCCCCGAGTCAAAGCAGAGCCCGAGCACGGCGCAACACGCCACGACTCCGGCAGACAGCGGCCACGGCGACCTCCGTGACCGGCTGAACCGGGGCGGACCGACGAGGATGCCCGGGTCACCATGGAGCGACAGCGCGAGCGGCGGGCGGACGCCGCGCCGCGTTCCGAGTCCAGGCCTCCAGCTCCAATTCTACTGACGGGAAACCGTCATCTGTTACCCGAGCCCGCGCTGTACGGTTCGGGTTGCCTGGCGCTCTCCCCAGGCCTCCGGCAGGTTCGCTGGCCGGACAGGTTCCGGCCAGCTTGCCGGAGAAATATGACGGCTCCGTGAACCCCACGGAGTTCCTGCAAATATACACTACTGCCATCCGGGCGGCCGGTGCAATGATCGAGTGATGGCGAACTACTTCCCTGTCGCTCTCAAGGCCCAGGCGCGCTCTTGGGTGATGAACCTCCCCGAGGGATCAGTCTACTCGTGGGAGGACCTCTGCCACCAGTTCGTGGCCAACTTCCAGGGCACCTTTCCGCGCCTGGGGACCGAGGCGGACCTCCATGCCCTACGCCAGGGCAGGGACGAGACGCTGAGGCACTTCCTACAGCGCTTCAGCCAGGTTCGCAATACCATCTCCCACATCGCTCCTCACGCGGTTATCCATGCCTTTCGCTCGGGTGTGCGCGACAGGCGCATGCTCGAAAAGATGGGCACCCGCGACGTCCAGACTACGGCTGAGCTATTCAAGCTCGCCGATCTCTGCGCCCGCAAGGAAGAGGCCCGGGCATGGAACGAGCCACGCCCCGGGGCCCCTGACGAGGACCCCGAAGAATACGGCGAGTCCTCGCGCTCCGCGGCACGTCGGGACAGGAGGAAGCGACAGAAGGAGAAGGCGGCCGCCGACGGCTTCGCCTTGGCTGTTGCGGGCGCCCCACGGTCCGACGATGTCCGCGAGGACAACATCACCGGCGAGCGGCCAAGGGCCGCACGCGCGCCGCCTTCGACGGCAGCGGCCCAGAAGTGGTGCGCCGTCCACGAGACGGATTCGCACGATCTCACGGAATGCCGCGCCGTCCAGAGCTTGGCCAAGCAGGTCAAGTACTTCCGGCAGGAGCCTTAGCCGGCCAAGCCCGGTTCGGACAGTCCGGCCCCGGCTCGGACAGTCCGAACGCGCGGATTTGGATGGTCCGACCCCTGGCCGGACGGTCTGGCCGAGGGCAGCGGATAGGCCGACCAAACGTCCCAGCTCAGGGAAGCCCGAACCTAGGCCGCCTTGCCAAAACGAGTGCGAGCCTCGAACGTGGCACCCGGTACAGCCAAGCCGGAGAGATCATCCCGATTCCGTCCCACCTTCCTGGGAAACGTCGACTGTATCGGTACTGGTCCTTTGGTTGGCTATTGGTTTAATGAAAATCTCTCCTCTCCTCCTTTATTAGAGAAAGTCTTCCCCTTTCCTTTGCCATAGGGTACGACTGCCCGGACTCCATCGGACGCGCGATGGCGAGCCCGGGCGGTCCGTCCCGACTCAGTCCCGGGCCTCTGGGCCCCTGACGCACATAGGGTACGACAGCCCGGGCCCCATCGGACGCGATGGCAAGTCCGGGCTGCTCATCCCGATTCAGTCTGGGGCCTCCGGGCCCCGGTGTAATAATCCGGACCACGCCGCTCTGTCGAGCGCGAGTCCGGGCAGACCGTTCCCGGTCGAGGATCTCCTCCCGGAGTCAAGAGCTCGCACTCTCGCAAGGGAAGCCGAGCCCGAAAACGACCCCCACGGGGCGCGAGTACCCAAACAGCATCTCCTCGGCAAGGGCGGGTCCGGGGAGGCCATCCCAATATGATCCATGTCCTTACCTGGGCCTCCGTACCTGGGCACGTAACAACCATACATATCAAGCCGCACTACCGCCCGGGGCCCCGGGTCCCGGGCACATACTTGAGCCGAGGCACGGATTCCCGAATCCGCGCCCCGGGCCTGACACCGAGGAGCCGAACCAGGGCGGCATCGCCAAGGCGAGCGCAAGCCTAGGAACGCGACACCCGGAATAGGGCGCGATAGCCCGGACAGCACCGCCCCGGCGAGAATGCATCCGGAGGGTCGTCTCACATCCCATATTCAAGCCCGGGCCCCCGGAACCCGGCTTATATCAAAACCGTATTTCAGTCCGGGGCCCCCGGGTCCCGGATACATATCTTTAGCGCTGGCCGGGGCCCCCGGGTCCCGAGCGCATGCCTTTTCCCGGCCTCGAGGCTCGCGGGGGAAGCGAGTCTGAGCTCCTTTCCCGAACACCAGCGACCTCCGAACAATACAATAAGCCAAGGTACGAAAATATAAACGTCGTCATATATATATATATGCAAATATCTCTCTTTACAAGACAGGCAAAACCGGAGCGCAAGCACGAGAGGCTCGGATCGCACGGGGCGCGGTTGCCGCCGCACTTCTGACCGGGCCCCGAAAGCGGCACCGGGCAGCGTCGGAAGGGAAACGCTCGGGGGCATGGAGGGCCCCCGGGCCCCGAAGGCACCCGCGTATGGCGTCTGAAGGAAACCGGCGTCTCCCTCAACCTCTTCGTCAGGCATCGGCTCTACAAGAAGTTCACCGCGGTCGAAGAACCCTGCCTCCGGGGCAGCGGATTCGACCACGGCCTCCCGCGCCTCCTCACGAGCGACCGCGACCTCCTCGCGAACCACCGCGGCATCCTCGCGAACCACCGCGACTTCCTCGCGAAATCCCGCGACCTCTTCGCGATTTCCTCGCGCATGGCGAACTCGCACCCCCGGGACGCGAAGCCCGGCCTCTTGGGCCGATACGCGTTCTCCCCGGGAGAGTGTTTCCTACTCCCACGCCTCCATCTCGGGCCAGGCACGGGAGAACTCATCGGCGGCGGATTAGGTGCCGGCCTTCAAACGGACGACGCGCCCCATTGCTGCCGCGGCCTCCGACCAGCGGTCACCACGAAGAACTCGGTGGCGACAGTATGGGCGGCAAGCCGCCGCCACGCCATCGCGACCGCTACCGCCGGCCTTCCTCAACACCTCGTTCCATGTTTTCAGCCCGGTTCCCGGGTACGTATCGCATCTAAAATCAACAAATTGTCAAGCTACGTCAAGTCCATGGCGAACCAGGCGGACCCCGCGTCCCCTCTTTTCTTCAAGACGTGGCCCTGTTCCTGCCCGGGGCTAATCCCGGCCGAGCAACAGGGCCAGGGGCCACTGTCGGCGAAGTGGGACTGGGGGTCCCACGTTCTGCGGGGACGCGAAGTTCTTCGGCCACGGCAAATACTCCGGAGTCCACATTCTGCGCAAGAAGAGACCGGCTACGGCCGCTCTGCCACCAAGTGTCCAGCGGCCCGGGCACTGGCCGGGCCCAGACAAGCGTCCCTCGGTCCCGGGCGCCGGTCGCCCCGGACCTGGATGCTGAATCCCGACTGGACTGCCGATGGCTCCGGAGCCGATGCCGACTGCTCCCGGGTGCCGACTGCCCCAGTGTCGACTGCCGACGGCCCCGGAGCCGATGCCAACTGCTCCCGGGTGCCGACTGCCCCGGTGCCGACTGCCGATGGCCCCGGAGCCCGGGTGCCGACTGCCCCGGTGCCGACTGCCGATGGCTCCGGAGCCGGTGCCGACTGCCGATGGCCCCGGAGCCGATGCCGACTGACCGGGTGCGGCTGCCCGGCGCCGACTGCCCCGATCGCCTCGGCCCCGAAGTGCGGCCCGAGAGCCGATCGCCTCGGCTTGCCGGGCCGATCTACCCGAAGAACTCTAGCGGACAACTCTCCAACTACCTACTTTAACGATGAGGCGACGGGGCGTGACACGCCTGTCGCCCGCTCCTGTGCAGTCAGAGCCTTTTGACTACGGAGGCCCATTTCTCTGTGCAATCGCTGTTCACAGTCAGAGCCTTTTGACTTGGAGGCGTGCGCCGTCACGCCTCCCGGCTCCATCACATCCTCACGACTCTACCGCCCGCTACGTACCTGCTCCGGCGTGGGCGTCGCAGGCAGACAGGGGCGACGGGACGCTCCTCCAACTCCGGCGTGGGCGTCGCAGGCGGAGGGGCGCACAGGAGAGCTCACCGGAAGATATCTCCCTCCGCGTACCGGCACTGTGGACTCCCCTAGTTCTATAAAGGAGGATCCAAGCCAATGAGGAGGGGGAGAGAGGGACGGAGGGAGCACCTCTAACTCCCGAGCTCATTCTCTAGCTGTTGTTCATCTTCTCCGGCTCCGGCCGCGACTTAGTTCATCCACCACATATATCAAACCATACACAGGACGTAGGGTATTACGCTCCGGCGGCCCGAACCTGTATAAATCCTCCTGCCTTCTCTGTGTGCTTACTTCCTTCGGATCCATCCATCGTACCGCTGATACACCCTGACGCCGGCTTCGCCTGAGAACTACTCCCCTGGCCGAATCTCCAAAAGGGGGGTCTCACGACTTCCCGCCGTCGAGGGTTTATCCTCCGACAATATATTTAATTTTTTAAAACTTACAAAATTATATTTTTGTTTTTGAAATTCACACAAATATACTACTCTCACCCTTGGGAGGGCAATTTTTGTGACGTGTCAGCCCTACGTTCCTCGGGTACAAGAAAAATTTACATTTAGTCTTTTCTCACATTTTTATAATTTACTAGCAAAGGCCTGTGCATTGCAACGGAAAAACTTAAAATAATTGAAAAACAATATGTATCTAAAGTTCTAGATAATCTGTTTGGAGACGAAGGTGCAGAAAAAAATATGGCCATGGATGATGCATTGATAACAGATTACACTACATACGGACGAAAGGGATGACGCAGAACGGCTACAACTTTTGTACGGAATAATTTTTGAACAAAGTATTTTTAGAACGATATCATGGATGGTGCACTGGCTAGAAATCTAGGTTCCTGTTATGTTATTGGTTTCAATGGAAATAAATGACAATTTCCATAGCCAATATGTAAAAAATAAAAGGAAGCAAGGATCCTTTAGTAATATTAAAGAAGTGAAAGGACTAAATCAAAAACTGTTAATTAGATTTCAATCCTCAAATGGCCAGGCAAGTCCTCTTCCTTCCGGGTTAGCGGCGCCCTCCTCTCTCTCAACCATTGACAGTGACTTCCTCCACCGGAACCAGCAGCTTGGCACCTTCTTCCTTGCCGACGCTACCCTGCCCCCTCTCCTTCTTCCTCTTTCCCTACCTTGAACTCGGATCCAGCGATGGGGTGGCTAGATCCTCCGTAGCCACGTACCAGATTAGGCGAGGTGGTGGTGAGGCGGCGACTCGGCCCGGGTTAGAGTTAGGGTTTTTGATTTTTCTTATGGTTATTTGAGAGATCGATTTTTTATGTTCTTTTGGTTCTATGTTCTTTGATTTTATTTCTCCCTTTGGTTCTGCCAGATTGGATTGATTGGTTTATTATTTTCTGGTGTTCCCTTCTCTCCCTCTCTCTCACCATGAATCAAATTGAATCCTTCGCTCGAATCTGCCTCTCACTTGGATTCCTTCTACTTCCTCTCAAGGAGCTCGCTCGCTGCAATTGGATGTGATGGACTGGTGATATGGGTGGGGAGGTGGATAGTGTTTGTTGGGGTTGGTCTCAACCGTTCGAGGTAGACGGGGGGAGGGGGAGGAGTAAACAGAGACTGACAGGGATCCGGTTTGACGTCATGCTGACATCAGCAGTGGCGGACAAACGGAAACCATCCGTATTTTTATAATAGTAGAGATAAACAGGTCATACAAAATCCGATAAAGTCAAACTTTATATCAAAATCATAGAGCTCGACAAGATCTACAACTTTATAGTTGACAACGTTTTCATTTGCAATCGTTTAGAGAACCAAATATTCGTTACAAAATCTAACATTTATTTTTTTTACAAAATCTTATATATATGTTTCAAACGACCTTCAATGAAGACAATCTTTATATCAAAGTTGTAGATCTTGTCAAGATCTATAACTTTGTAGTTGATCACTTTTTTATTTAAAATCATTTAGAATATCAAATAAGCAATATTATTTTTCGTCGTATTCGAAATCGTCCTTTAAAAAATATTTGTATTTGTATTTAGACTCTTCTCATCAGTTTTTACTAATATGAAAAATAGTATTGCTTATTTGACACTATAAATGATTTTAAATAAAAAAGTGATCAACTATAAATCTCGTCAAGAGCGACTACTTTGATATAAAGTTTCTTTCCATCGGAGTTCGTTTGAAACATGGATTTAAGATTTTGTAAAAATAAATGTTAGAATTTGTAACGAATATTTGGAGCCCTAAATGATTGCAAATAAAAAAGTTATCAACTACAAAATATTGTTGATC
The DNA here is from genome assembly GCA_003991445.1 of Oryza meyeriana var. granulata. NCBI lineage: Eukaryota > Viridiplantae > Streptophyta > Magnoliopsida > Poales > Poaceae > Oryza > Oryza meyeriana. The sequence goes on from RYFJ01000091.1 coordinate 385,593, forward strand.
TCGTCGAACTCTATGATTTTGATATAAAATTTGACTTCATCGGACTTCATTTAACCTATTTACAAATTATAAAAATACGAGAAGGGTCTAAATGTAAATTTTTTGGTATCCAAGCAACCTATGGCTGCCACGTCAAGAGTATATTTATGTCAATTTCGAAAAAAAATAATATAATTTTGTAACTTTTTAAAAATAAATATAGAAATAAAAAAATTTGTGACCCAACCACGGAAGCCTAATCCAGTACGCGCGAGTAGGGGAAAATCAAACAAAAGGCTCGGGTAGGTTAGCTTGCCCTGAAGTCGCATGTGTTGTAAAACAACTGCGACTAATAGCGGATCACTTGATTTTCCTTCACCATGGCGACTCACTGGATCCACCGAATGTGTTCCATCTAGTGACTGTTAGCGGATTACCTGATCTCTCCCACAGAAGTATCCGGTGACAAGTATTCTGGAGCGGTTGGAGTTTTCTTTTAAAAAAAATTTGTTTATCAAATGGTTACTGTGATGTTTTCATTTACAGTTCACTAATCTTACTGTAATGCAACCAGCCTACGACTAATTGGTACGGTGATCCTACCTCTTCTAAAATCATATACAAATTTATAGTCAAAAATACTTATATTTTAAATAGAGATAGGTATATCTCATTAAACCGAACTCGAATCCTTGAGTTTTTTACATGATTGTTTCACTGTCATTGTCTGAAACTCTTCATTAGCTTATCCAACACCACGTCAGCGAGTGAGCACTGTTATCCCTGGCAGGATTTGGCCAACCGGGCAACCGGCCGGTGCGATTTTGTCATACTTGCCGGTGACAGATTCGGCCATCTTTTAGTACTAGTATAAAATATACTATTCCTGCGATAGTTGGTCCGGTATGGCCTAACGCACGCGCGGTCGGTGTCGCCGACGAGTGAATTGATTGGAACGAATTGGGTGCTTCGGCTCGCGCAAGATTAATCCCTTCACCTCCTAGTCAGTGGAGAGTTAACAATCCTTTCACATGGAAATGGATGTGTGCTCATTACACACTAACTGCCCTATGTGAGTGCAAATGAAGTAAGGCTATAAGATAGCTGCCATATGATGATGACCAAAAAAAGTATGAAAGGGATATATCTGATCCATTAATATTTTATGAGTGATTTTTAATATTAGGTAGAACTCGTCCCTTACTTATTGAAATCATGTACATCTCCCTATCTTAGTTACCACTGGGGGCGGAACTAAGCCTAAGACAACTAGGACTGTGCTAGTCCCCCTGATTTCATTTAGATTTTAACAAAATACCATAGAAATTTGGAGATTAGTAATGAGTAATTTAGCTCAGTCCTAGGCGTTATAAATTTCTGGCTCCATCCCCTGGTCACCAGAGGCAGAACCAGGAAACATCAAAGACTATAACTGAATTTGCTTATTCATCATGAATCTTCAAAACTTCCACAAGTTTTTGATAGAATATAATTGAAATTAAGAAGGCAAGCCTAGAGCTAAGCCGTAGGCTTGTCTCCGCTCCTGTGAGTTACTACTTAGTATCTATTATTTCCATAACGGTTTTCACATTTAGGCTCACATGTTAACCCTTCCTTCTCTTTAATTTTAATATAAACTATTAAAAATATAAGCACATATAGATTTAATTTATTCCATAAATAAATCATGACATTAATAACATAAGTAAACAGAATTATGTAATCTGATCTAAACATGTATATGACAGCAATTAATATGTATAGATCAAACACAGGAGACATAGTGTATGCGTACCTACAGCCCTATTTTAGAGCAGACACGGGCGCAACACGTACTGCACGAACGACACGCGGCACCGGGTGACGACGACGACGCGCAACGCTCGAACGTGAAGGAAGACGAGTGATGGGCGCACAGTGAGCAGTCGCGCGTAGCACTTCTCAAAAACCTTATTTGCCCTCTCCCAGTGTAGGACGTCGAAGACGAGGGTTCCGGAGACCTGCTTTCTCAATCCGTTAGTGCACGCCGATGAACGGGACAGAGTAAATGACGAACGACGGCTCAGAACAGAAGAGATGGCAAGTCCTAGATTTTCACATATGTTGCGTGGAGACAACAGCTCGGTATTTATAGAGATATTAGGACGCGTGATCACAACGCCCGCACAATCTCTATCTCATAACCGAACCGAATAAGCTGCGCGTATCTTATCCGAACTTCACGCTTATCAAATTATCCCGTGAGTTCAAAACAAACTCTAGATAAGTTGTTAAGATTTGCAGCAAAACAGAATTACAAAAAAAAGCTGCATCTATGCAAGCATGAGAAGCCAATTTTAACGGACCATTCACGCGTTTGTCGCGTACGCGCGCCGCCTGGCCTGACGAGGCGAGCGAGCACGCACGTGTTCTTCTAGTTCTCTCCACTATGTATGTCTCAAGTGGCTAGGAGAGAGCTCACCCTTATAAGAAGGTCTCTCTCCTAGAAGTAGTAAGGTGGTATTAAACTTCTCATGTTATTTCCTATGAGGTGGGTCTTTGAGATTTTTCTAGAAATTATTCTCCACATGGGTACTAGCCCATTTAGTAATTCCAACATAAACTAAATAATGTGAAATGAGATGAAGATGATACGCGAAGATGGATAATACTGAGGTTTAATTCCAAGTAATTTCTTTCTTTCCACTGACATCAACTCAAACAAAATCACCAATGTACTGATGAGAGATATCTTTTACATGGTTTTAACAGTTAGGGAACAAATATATTTTTTACTAGAGTTGAGTGACAAAAACTTAAAATAGCAAAAATAAATAGCTTTTTCCACAAAAATGTAATATTTCTCTCATGGAGTATAATCCTTTTTTGGGCATCAAGTGGCAAAAGCTAGTGCGTTTTGCATCATATCTCATCCAACATCATCAACTACAATTTGCATGGAACTCTTATCATTAGCCATAATTTATTTTTCAATTGAAAATGGTTATTTGGTTAGTACACGTACACTTTTGCTTTTTGCACAAAGGGGGAAAGGGAGGCTCGTACCGGAGCTTAACAACTCTAGTTGACTCTCCCTGCCTGCCTCCATGCAACTTGAGCCGGTTGCAGACAAAGACGCTTCCACCTCCAGGTAGTTGATGTTGAAAACTACATTTTACTGGACATTTTATTAAAAGAAAAGTAGTGGTCATGTCCAAGATGGTTACAGCTTAAGGACGTCCCTTTTCAGGATTATGATATTTTCACCTCTCACTAAGCAACATTTGGTGTATATATATTAGTGTAATCATTCACGCAGATCATTCGATTAGGAAGTCAATTATTTAATGCTTGAGATGAAAATTGTGTTCAACGTTGTAGTCGTCCGAAGATTAACACGAGTACAAATAAAATGTATGAAAAAGAATAGATTTGCTATTGATTAAACGTTTGATTTTTTAAATTTTATCAAACAACAACGCTGACAGTTAGATAAAACTTTAAAATTCAGTAAGGTGAAGCGGGTTCTAAGTTACAGTTTTAACTTGTTGTAGTTATATTTTTAATTTGTTATAGTTGTCATTATTGATCATGTGTAACTTTAGTTATAAATTTATGCAACTCAGTCATAAATATATGTACTGCATGTAACGATTCGTATCTTGGTCTTTAGATACAGAAAAAATCGTTTAATGAATTTATTTTTTTTAAACATTTAACCAATAAATGATGCTACAGTAATAACTTCACATGATAATTGGAGCATGTACATCATTTACGCCCCTTTTGTTCCGTCTTCTCTGTTTGGCTTATTTCCATGTACCCTTGAGCACACTTCCTGAACTGCTAAACGGTATATTTTTTAAAAAAATTTCTATATAAAAGTATCTTTAAAAAATCAAATAGATCTATTTTTTAAGTTTCTAATAGTTAATATTTAATTAATCACTCGCTAATGATATTCTTCGTTTTATGTGTGACTTATAAACCAGAACAATAAATTAATTCAAACAACACCTTAGTCATAAGTCAATGCCAAACAAAAAGCTAGCTATATTGAGGTCATATGTTCTCACTGATAGTCTGATACAGTTGTGAACTTCTATGTGTCTCTCATGTTCATCCATCTGCTTTGCACAAGACGGTGTATGAAATAAGTCAAACAACACGCTGTTGCCGTCCTAAGCCGACTTTGTGCTACAATTTTTAAAGACTTTTGAGCAAAATATAGAAGAAAAATGTGTGCAAAAATAGTACTATAATATGGTGCTCTCCTGTTCATTTTTAAGAATGTTGTTACTAACTTTTGCCAAGAAGTAGGCATGAGTGGCACATCACCTAACCGACCAGTACTGCGAATTGTCTGCACTGTTTAATGCCCAAATCCAATTGGATTTAGCGTGTAATCAGTAAGTGTTTCATGGCTGAACTATCCACTAGCTTCTTACTATGATGCAGCAGCTGCTGACGCTGCTGGTCTTGATCGCGCTGCCCGCGCGCGCCGCGTCCGCGCCCGGCGCCGGCGTCTTGGCGCTGCTCACGCACGCCGACGCCGGCCGGGGCCTCGCCAGGCCGGAGCTGGTGCGGCGCATGGCGCACCGCGCTAGGCGCGCGGCGGCTGCTGTCGTCGTCGTCGTCGCAGGGGCCGGTGCGCGCTCGGGTGCGCGCCGGGCTCGGCGCCGGCGGCGGGATCGTGACGAATGAGTACCTGGTGCACCTGTCCGTCGGCACGCCGCCGCGGCCCGTGGCGCTGACGCTCGACACGGGGAGCGACCTCGTGTGGACGCAGTGCGCGCCGTGCCTCGACTGCTTCGAGCAGGGCGTCCCGGTGCTGGACCCCGCCGAGTCGTCCACCTACGCGGCGCTCCCCTGCGACGCGCCGCTGTGCCGCGCGCTCCCGTTCACGTCGTGCGGCGGCAGGAGCTGGGGCGACCGGAGCTGCGTCTACGTCTACCACTACGGCGACAAGTCGCTTACCGTCGGCCAGCTCGCCGTCGACAGCTTCATCTTCGGGTCCAGCGGCGACAATGCCGGTGGCCTCGCCGCGAGGCGCTTGACGTTCGGCTGCGGCCACTTCAACAAGGGCATCTTCCAGTCGAACGAGACGGGCATTGCCGGATTCGGCCGGGGCCGATGGTCGCTGCCGTCGCAGCTCAACGTCACCAGCTTCTCCTACTGCTTCACCTCCATGTTCGAGTCCAAGAGCAGCGTCGTCACGCTCGGCGCGCCGGCCGAGCTCTACAACCACGCGCACACCGGCGACGTCCGGACCACACGTCTCATCAAGAACCCGTCGCGCGCCGTCGCTCTACTTCGTCCCGCTTGCGTGGCATACGGTGGGGACGACGCGGATCCCGGTGCCGGAGTCCCGGCTCCGGTCGTCGACGATCATCGACTCCGGCGCGTCGATCACCACGCTGCCGGAGGACGTTTACGAGACGGTGAAGGCGGAGTTCGTGGCGCAGGTCGGGCTGCCCGCCGGCGGCGTGGAGGGGTCGGCGCTCGACCTCTGCTTCGCGCTGCCGGTGGCCGCGCTCTGGCGGCGCCCCGCCGTGCCGGCGCTGACGCTCCACCTCGACGGCGCCGACTGGGAGCTGCCGCGAGGCAACTACGTGTTCGAGGACTACGGCGCGCGAGTGATGTGCGTCGTGCTCGACGCGGCGCCGGCGACCAGGCCGTCTCGGCAACTACAGCAGCAGAACACGCACGTCGTGTACGACTGGAGAACGACATGCTCTCTTTCGCGCCGGCTCGCTGCGACAAGCTCGCCGCTTCACTGTAGACTGTACTAGTGTGTAGTGAGTCGTACTCCCACCGTCAAAAAAAACAATTCCCGACTATAAATCTGGATATAGGCTATATCTAGATTTATAGGTAAGAATTGATTTTTTTAGACGTAGTGAGTAAGTAACTTTGTAAGGGAACAAGGTGTTTAGTTTTACTAATCAGGTGAAATGCCCACTGTAATTATGTGGAGAGTTGAATCAAGAGCGTAACTTTTGGTTGCAATTTACGTCACCCATTAACCCTTTTAAATATAGGATAAAAAATATAGAAATTAAATGTATATGTTTTTCGGATTCTGTGAAACAAAAATGCTACCTGTTGGATAGAACTTTAACATTCGAGACAGAGCAAGCGAGTTTCAATTTATACTTTTAATTTATTGTAGTTGTTATTATCGGTTTATGCAATTTGATTATAAATTTGTATTAATTCACTCATAAATATATGTAAGTGTATCTAACGGTTTGTATATTAGCTTTTGAATATAGAAAAATCGTTTGATAGATTTATTTTTTTCAAACGTTTAATTAATAGACAGTCTCTATGTTTTTCTATTCCTACGAGAATTGAAAACACATAAGGACAGAAATGAAGCCCTTTGGTAATGCGACGGGAAAACATAGAACAAAGGAAATGAAAGATTTCAATAGGTTGGACGTTCAACTGAAATTTTTTCAGTTTTTGGGTGACTTAAAACTAGCAATTCCCATGCAATTATATTGAATTATATTGAATCCTCCAAAATTATATATCAATTCTCCATTCTAAAGGGCACCTTTTTTTTTGATAAATTCTAAAGGGCACCTAACATTGTCTTTTCTTGAGAACTAAGTGTAGCTCAGGTGATTTGTTGCAAGGGTCTTCGTACAACTCACTCGGGTTCGAATCGCAAATTCAATGTGTTTCTCATTTGGGTTTTTTTTTTACCCTTTTCTTCTTAATTCAAAGATAGATAGCTATTCCTGACTATTCTTATTAGCAAATACCTCACGTTAGCTCGTAACTGCATTTCTATTTTATCTCGGCCTACACGACTACACGCTAAAAGGCATAGCACAATCTTCTTTTGATAACTAGACCTTAGGTAAGTTGGGCACAAACTTAAACCATACTAGCAACCTGCAACCTTGGTGTACCAACCAAAAGGCCTCTTGAGTATTCTCAAGTTAGTGTAATTGTGCCATTGTGACCAGTTCTGGACCGTCGGCGCGGGTAATCTGATTCTGACGGTTAACACTCACCTAGAGTTGCAACTTACAACAGAAAGACAAATTTTCAACGGTGATGGCTCTCTTTCAGGTCCATCGGGTGCACCGTCACATAAGTTATTAATTCTGAAGGCTCATGATTTAGACATAATTCAAATCTACTAGTTTAGTTGAAAATCCTTCTCGTTTTTCATGAGCACGCTTTCTGAACTGCTAAATCATGTGTATTTTAAAAAAAATTCTATATAGAAGTTGTTTTAAAAAATCATATAAATCCATTTTTTAAGTTTACAATAGCTAATACTCAATTAACTATATACTAATAAATTATCTCGTTTTACGTGTTATCTTCTTCTTTGTTAATCTTTCCTCACTCTTTAAACTAACCTTTATGAGTCAATGTGGTAGGTGAATATGTGCTTCACTTCACTATCTTCGTTGGTCGGTGAATATGATATCTATGATTCATATGAGTGAGTAAAAATTTGTGAACGAGCTCGCGTCTTCTGCAGCTCAGCTACACCGCCATGATTCTTTTGAATACAAATAATGACAGTTGTGAGTTTAACGCACCTATGACATTTGGGACCATAATCTAAAGTTCAGAGATGTTGACATGGCTTTGTAATGTTTGAAAAAAAGGCAATCATGAATCATGGAATCAACATCTGTAAGTATTTAAGAGAAAGTGCCATGCCGTCACAACAGTACCATTCAGAAGACATATGGAATAAACACATACAGGTTAGAGGTACCATTAAAAATCGAGAGTGACAGGCTTGACATTTGGGATCAACGTATAGGTGAATGTTTCACAGTAGAGCTTGAGACATTGACATAATTTGAACCCCGCAATATGCAACAGTTTTGCTAAAAATATGGCACCACATTTTCTTTTCTTGATTGCAGTCAACTTTTCCCCTGTGTGATCATGTATCTCATATATGTAAGTATGCTTTTATATCTCCTATTTCCTCTTTCAGGTAGGTAATGAATTGATTTTTATCCCAATTCTCATGTACAGTGTGTACTTGAAAAATTACAATGTAAGTTTCGAAATTTATAGTTTAAGTTTTAAATTTTAAATTGTAAAATTTGTAATTTACATTGTAAGAAAATTTGATGGTTTTTTATAAAAAAAAATGTGGTGTTATAAATATAAAGAAAATTCCTTACATGCCCCTGAGAATTTGTTAAATCCTTCTGTACCCCTGAATTTTACCTCATCCCCTACTGCCCCTGAGTTTCCATCTTAATCCCCTCTATGCATATTCCATTAGTTGACCGTCAATTAACCACTAGAACATTCTAAAATGAATATATCATCTCTCTCTCATACTTATGTGCAGACTACTTCACAAAACTCAATGTGAAAAAAGTAATTTATAACAAAATTAAATGGGACAGAATCCAAATTTGAAAAACAAAATTTAATCTTTTGAAAAAATTGAAAAAATTATGATTAAGTCCATACATTAGTTCCAACAGGAAATTGAGAATAAAAATTGTTTGTTATTTGGGTGTAAATTTTGGTCAAAATGTTGTACTAATTTCATCAAATTTGATTTAAAATTTATTTAAAGATTTTAAATATCTTTTTTTCAAATTTATGATCAAATAATTCCATCCCCTTTGTTTTTTCCGAATGAATCTTTTTTCACTGCATATTCGTTCAAAAAGTACTTTTCAAATTTGATGTAAAATTTGAAATTTCAATGAAATTACCTTTCAAAATTTTAAAGTTCAAAACTGTATATTCGGCAATTTATTCCTTACCTTTTTTCATAACCTAAATAATTCTTTTGTGGAATATTTCTAACTTTTAGTAATATGCCAAGGGCAATAAAGGTAAATATAGTTGTCAACTAATTTATAAAAAAATAACGGTCAACTAATTGTCAACTAACGGAATGGGCATATAAGGGATCCAAATAAAAACTCAAAAGTATACAAGAGATCAAACAAATCTTAAGAGTGTAGAAGGAATCATGTAAAATTCCAGGGATATGTAGAGAATTTACTCATAAATATAGCTAGTCTGCCCATGTCCAGGATCAAGGGGATCTCTGGTTGGTTGAATCACTTTGCCACGCCACACTTCATCTTAAAGTGAAAGTTTATTTGTTGGCACATGTCAAAAGAGAATACGCACGTTCAATGTTGAAATTGCATCTATTGCTGCAGTTGCGATATACTATTATATATCAATATATCATATTCTGTGGTTTTATCCCGTGAATAGTTCGATTATGATTATTTTGATCTATTTGTGATATGTTATAGCATTAAGTATGTCGGATCTAAAAAAAATGTGTTTGTAACCTTGCCAAAATTTCCTAGCCTCGGTAAGATTATCGTCATTATCTGTTTTTAAATTTAAAAAAATTATATTTGAGCATTTGTCGGCTAAAAATCAATAACCAACCGATTACTGGTTTTGTGATGATACCGATAGGGACCGGCCTACACATCAGCCGGTAAATATATTTCTAAATATTGCTATCGGCCGTTGGATGTTGTCCTCAGCCTTCAACTCATCACTATGTCTTTCTCTTTCTTCCTTGTTCATCTCTTGAATAGGGATGGCAACCTTGTCCATAGGTCCAGGTATCCATGGATACAATGTTCGATGGATATGGACGTGGGTTTAATTTTTTATCCGTGGCATATGACTGGATGGGACCCGAGAACATAGTGGATGACAACTGGGTTTTATATGTTGCCCGTGGATTATGCATATGTTTCTTTTGATGACTTGGAAGTGTTGAACGCTTAAAAGTTGAAGTCTTAAACTTGATAAAATTATGCTAGCTCGGTGATAATCGGTGTTGCTCTTTTTCACTGTTGGTAATAATTTTTCAAGCTTGGGGTAATTTGTGTTGCTCTTTATTAAATTACTTATCTATTGCGACGTTATTCATGTGAGATCCACTGGTTATCCATCGGGCATGCCTGTGTCCGTTGGGCATGGGTACGGGTACAGAGTTTTGTCTGCCAATGCTATCGGGCATGGGTCAGGCGGGCAAAGTCGGGTGCCAAGTCAAGCGTTGTTTCGCTCTGCCCGTGCCCAACCTGGCCCAATGCGAATCCTACCCTCGAATGATCTCTCCCGTCTTCAGTGGCTCTTGCTGGCGGATCCGTCACTATCGGTCGCTGTCTCCTAACTAGTCGTTTTTTTCCCCATCACCAATACCACCCACTGCCGTCTTATTCACCCATGGTTCCGGCAACACCACCGCCGCCTTACTATACCACCCTTAATCAACCGTCCACCGCTGGTCTGCCGCCACCCAAGCCACCGAGGAAGAAAGGCAAGGACGACGAGGACGAGGAGTCTCATCGGCGTAGAGACGCTCGAGATTCACCAGCGAGCTCGTTCGGAGGAAAAGAGAGAGCGCAATGAAGGCTGGAGGTTGAAGCAGCAGCATGGATAGTCGGGTTGAGATCTTATGACCCAGAGAAGTTACTGATATTTGAGGAGAAATCAATCACATGATGTATAGCAAAAAAACTGCGATATTTGTGGCAAACCGGCACTGGGCAATTGGATATATATGCTCATTTCATACTGTGATAAACTGCACTTGCAATTCGATACCACTCTGCTGTTTGTTTACCAGTTTTAAATAATCGCTACTCTCATTCTAGAATGCACGTCACTTTCATGTCATGAAGAAAGCTGAACCAGTATAAACAAGAAGTTGCTCATTCAAAAACTCTGGCATGGGTTCATTACAAGTCACAAGAAATGTTTGCCATACATCGACGCAACAGGTAATCTTCAGAGCACATTTGAACCTACATGTGCTACTACTATTAATTCACTCATGTTCTGGTTAGCTACCGGGAAACTGTCAGCTACAGATGTCAGTCTAACAACACTTTCCTTGGTTCTCTTTAATCATCCACTAATGGTAATTGTTTGTTTTCTTTTACAAAACTAAATTAACAATTGAAAATTTGCTAATATACAAAGCACATCTCACAAATTAGCCTTCTAGTAACTAAATCAGTGGATGAATTCTGCCATGTTACCCCTTGTCTGGTGATGTGAGCTTGAGGGGTCAAATACTCAAATATTCTGGTCGGAAGCTCAAATCACACTTTGAAGAACTCCATCTGCGCCATTTTTTACAACCTTGGCCGACCATGCCCCTATGGCAGTATCATGGTTACACTGGCCAGCTCCGCTGGCTGCATGTGCTTTCCACATGGACAGAGCTTCAAATATTCTCTGGCTATCCCCTAAGGAGCCACCTTGGTTGGCTGCTATCCACCAGGTCCTTCAACATTCTGACTCGATTGCTTCCTTTTGGACAAGGCGCTACGTCGAGTGTAGACGATACTCTTTGGAGGGCGTTGGTTCTGCAATTGAGATGTCAGTTGCTTGTTAAATGCATCTTAGTGCAACGTCATAAACTTTAAACATCAGCAAATCAGAAGGGGTGTAGGAATGCAAAACCTTCAAATTGTACGAACCTTTTTATCCGATGATTTTGTTTCTCCCTCTTCTAATTTCTGCATGGCAGTAGCTGGTTTCTTCGGAAGATTCTTATCAGCAAGTGATTCCCGGTCATCCAGCTTCTGCTTGTATGATATTGATGATGTTGAACTGTCAGCTGTGTTCCTATCAGCATCTCTGTTATTGAGAGAAAACCTGACGGTAGGTTTCCTTGAAATAATACTGTCCACTGTGACATCATCTGATCTTTGCAATATCCCACTATATGAGTTATTGACAGAAGTTGTTGCAGATTCTGAACTTCCTCCAGGTCCAGATCCACAATATGAAGTCCGCGTTGAAGAGGCAATAGAATTCCTCCTTGCCCCAAGTATATCATGTCCACATACAACCAAATCTTTCTGGTATATCAGAAAAACAGAAGATTACATGTAAAAAGGCTAATAATGCATGTCATTCTTGATATGAACTTTGCAACAGTGATTATGTGAATTGATTACTTTGAAATGGCATGTCTAAGTTTCTCTGTAGAAAAATCTATACAGCAGCATGGTTAGCAACATCATTTTTGGTTAAAAGAAACAATTCTGAGGAAACAAACTTCTTGATAAGATCAGAATATTGCCTGGCGAAGTTCAGTTTCCTGGGAAAACAAAGGGGATAAAAGATAACATAATTGACAGTTAATGTACCTTCAACTTTTCTCTTTTCACAATCCTTTCACAAATAAGGCGTAATATTTCCAATTTAACCTGGCACAAGGGGGGAAAATATTGTGTTAACAGAACACAGATTTCACTCTTAAGGGGTTCATCAATCACACAAAGTGAAAGGTTTCTCTTTTACTACACAATTTTATATTAGTGAAAATTGCTATTACTTGCATCTCTCATAGTTATAAGATGGATCTGACACAAATGATACCAGAGAAAAACTAGAAATGAGCTAGGAACTTCATTGACTGCAAAGTGAGATCTGCTACTCCCATACATAATTTAGGACAATATAGCAGATAATATTTCAGGATTCAACGAATGCTGGCACAGAAAATAAAACACAGGTTTAATGTACCATGGATTTATGGGCAGCTTTCTAGTTGAGCTATGTTAACAGGGTTGATGAAAAAAGATAAGTATCAAGCAAGAATTTATTGACCACCTTCAGCTCCAATTACATATTCCAATGGCCAACAGCCAGCACATCATAAACTGATCCAATAAATGACAGTAATACCACAAGCAACTTTCGAGTATACATTATTAAAATACAAAAGGCATACATGGAAACATTTCTTCCTTCATAAAAAAGCATATTTGTTTTAGACAACTTCTGACGCTACAATTCAAACCCATTTGTCTTAACTTCTGTATAAATATCCTTAAAAGAATATTTACAGGGTGCACAACGAAACAGTTCAAATATGCTGGCATGTCTTAATAAGTAGTTCTTTAAATACAGGAAAGCAGAACCTATAAAAGTACACGATTGGAGTGAAACTTTGATCCTTCTCAACAAATAAAGTATGTAACAAGCATATTTACCCTCATTTGTTTCATGTTCTTGACCTCCTCAGGTCCATGTAGTTGTAAGTCAGCCTGTTCAAGTTTTGAAAGAGAGCACAGATTCAGGGATATGTTGGCATAAAGACAGCTATAGAAATATAATAGCTGTCCTATTGTATTAGCAAATAGAAATACAGTTTGTCACGTATTAGGTGGAGCTAAAAACCCTATATACCCTCTGAAAAAATTGAAAGCAATCATTTGTCCCTTACCTTTCTTTGCTCAATACCATGCTTGCCACAATATGCTCTATGCCGCAACATACTACCAACCTTTTTGTATCCATGTAAAAACCGGCATCCCTAGCACATGCAGGATGGAAAGTAATTTGACAGTCCACAGTACAGCACTGTATGGTTGCAAGAGCGCAAACAATAGCAGACGCTTTAGTTGTCTTTTCAATATACATTAACAGTAGGAAGAGTAAACATAGAAGTTTCAAACTAAAAACCCTTCAAGCATGCCCAACATTGTGGTGGCAGATAGAGCATGTGTCCTTATCCTTCGGAAGGCTCTCCTTTAATGGATTAAATAGTCAGAATACTATAGTAAGATGATTAACAAGAACATATATTGCAGATTTTCAGTTATAAAATTATAAAGAAAACCGAAATGAAAATTGCAAGCAATTAGAATACTGGAAAAAGATTAGTACCATTCCATCTACTGCATTATATTGTCCCCTTGTGAACATGCTCTCCAACAGCCACTACAAAAATGATGACAATTTAAGAATGTAGATAAGCTAAGCAAAGCAGCAATACAAAAACAAATATACCACAATTAAAGTACCTCCGCACAAAAAGCATGAACCCATCGCCCCTTTATTGTTTTTCTAAAAGCACCAGATGTGCCATGGCACAAATCACACTGCACAAAGCATGGTTTTGCACCATTGCAATCTGATTGACTGCCAGCGACAGCGTCTGATGGCATCTCTTGGCAAAGTTCACACTTCCAGGGGCCTGCAGGATTTGTCACACTCCGATAGCAATCCAAGTGCACAGCAGCCTGATAAACATGGGGAGTTAACAGTCTGTTGAAGTGCAACATGTAGGTAAAAAATTGAAATACAAAGCACCTTGCAGCTGGAGCAGACAAATATCCGGTTCAGTACGGTCTCACATCGCATGCAAATATCACATGGAAGAGCATTTTTCTTGGAAAACTTTGCCAGATCAAAAATGCCAATATTGGCATCTGCCGAGATTTTACTGTTTGGTGATGAATCATTTGCTTGTTGCACGGAAATCAATTGGCTAACTCTTGAAGATCCAGTATTGAATTTTGGAATACTCTGCCAACAAAGAAAAGATAAAATTGAGTACACATATCGCACAAAAAAAAGGAGCACAAGCACAGTATAAACCTCTTGTTTGGGACTATGAACCTCTTGCTTGGCAGTAACTATATCAGGAACAAACTGCAAACAAAGGAAAAGTTAAAAATGAATATGCATAACAGTATAACAATCAATTGAACAAACAGCACAGTATGAACCTCTTGTTTGGCAGATGGTATATCGCATTCAGCCGCTTTCCTCACTGATGCATTTCGTGAGGTAGGCAAAATACAAGATGCAGCTGCAGCCATGATAGCCTGAGCTTCCTTGTGCCTCCTCTCTGTGTTCCCACGTTTTTTGGCTTCCCTTAAGTCACGGAGGAACTGGTTTGCAATGATATGGTCCCATTTTCTCTTATTGAATGAATCCATGTCATGAGAAAGACTCTGGACAATCTTGAGTACCAAATCTTCTGCAAAATATAAGTAGGACTAAAGCATCAATTCAGAAGCGAGAGAAAATCAACTACAGAGTTCATTTTCCAGCAGAAGGGCCATTGGAATAAATAAAACTGCAACCGAAGAGATTTGGTAAAACAAATGGAAAGAATGTGCCCTTACCATATCTCTGCTTTGCATCACCAACATCGTTTAGTAGCCTGGATTGTAGATAAACTATTTCTCCTTCTATTTCATCATGAGGTGAATGCTCCAGAATACCTGATGATTTTGCTTTAGAAACTTGATCTGCTGCAGCTACGTCTGCTAGTTGTTCAAGTGTTGTTGATGAGCTACCAACATTTCGATCATGCGGAGCACCAGTTGATTGCTCTACTCCAGTGGAACAGGAGAAAGTAAATTTCAACATGCAAATAGAAACACAGTAATTGGTACAACACAATTGACAGAGAGAAGCTAAAAGGAATACCATTACAATATATTGCATGCTTATTTGACTTAAAAAAATGGTCCCACAAATTCCGCAATTTTTTCTCGATGAATGGATGAACATAACATCGGTAACCATCCTGGCTGCATGGACAAACATAGGATTTGACCGATCAAATTATGTTTGTTCAGAGAGGGGGACTTGAGAAAAATATTTTGAACCATACTTGAGAAAACATTGGCCAGAAATGTAATCTTCACCACAATCACCACAATTGTGGAAACCATTTTCTACTGAATCAGCCCAGTCTTTGTTAGTATTATCGCCCTCTGGACAACAATGATCAAATGAAGAGATGCCTTCCTCCAGCTCTGAGCAAATTTGTGTATCAGTTAAGCTCTTACTCTCACCTGTATACAAAGTACCTGTCCATAATACCGGAAGAATCAGAGTCAGCAAGAAATGAAGTTATATCTGCAGATAAAATATTTACTAATAAATAACTCTATAACAGTACCCTTTTTAGTTCTGAAGTGTCAAATATTGTTCTCTACAAGCTGAATGGCATGCATACGATTTGCCTAATGTTAGCACATCTGATGCACTTAGTTGATACGCCATACTGATTTCAAATCATAAATAAAAAAGAGCAAGAATAGCAAACAAAGCAATTGCATCTTAGCAATTAGCATCAACTAAGGTGAATAAGAAACAGAAAATTTCACCCCACAAAGATTTCGCAGTACCAAGAAATACCACAAAATTCTCTCAGTACCACAGCATGGCAGCATTCCTTCCAAAAAATATCACAAACGTTGATGGGGGACAGATTATGTTATTTTGTGGACAAAACTGCCCCCTCCCACACTCACTGCCATTGCCACACGCCCAATCAGTACCACAACCCCACCGAGGCACCCCTCCTCAGGCTCGCAAGTCAAGCAGAACAGAAGACATCTGTCTAGTATTTTGGAAGAAATGCTACTGCAATGTGGTTTTGAGTGGAGGCAGGAGAATCTTGTGGTATTACTTGGTACAAATGAAATCTTTTGCTGTATAGGTGAAATTTTTTCGAAGATGTATGCATGTAGACAACCAAACAACTCTACAATATGTTACCCAAATAAACATAAAAAATAGCACAGAATTGCCATAGCAGTTATACTATTGCCATGGATAATACTTCCTTCATTCTGACAGTGGACCAGAGAAAAGCTGCTGGTTTTAAATTAACAAGTAGCAAACAAACATCTGCAACCATACTTTTCACACTCATAGTAGTTGTACACGCAAATGGATCTAATGTGTTACCTTGTGGTGCCAAAGAACCCTCTTTAGAATACTTCACTTGAACAGAAGGCACATGAGCAGAGTTTTGCAGTAACTTGATTATTTTCAACTTCAGTCCAGGGGAGAAGGTCAATGTTTCAGGCTGCCAAAAGAGAGCTTTGTTTAGGGGGGAAAGAACTAGGATATAAATACACAACAGTGTGGCATTCTGGAACACATTATACATAGTTTACAAAGATATAAATATTTTGACTAGTTCTTTCCACATCCTCTAGTTGGCACATGCAAAAAGAAAATTGCCGACTATTTCGAAGTTTGGTAATACATTCCACCTATGTCAAATTTATAACATACAATTTTATCCACCACTACAGTTATGTTTATATTAAAATATAACCACACTTGGTGTTATATGTAAAGAACAAATCGTAGAAGTGAAATATAATTGAGGAAAGGATAATATGACCAAGTGTTATTTTACAGTACCATGTACATGGGAAAGTTCGATATTGTTAATGCAAAATAAAAGATTAATCTTGCTAGCAAGTGCTAAGACCGTGTTGGGTGTAGATATGTACCGCAACCCCTAGTTTACATCCTCATGCAACATAGCTAGAACAATTTATGAAGAAATTGAAGCTTATATTCGAATTACCACAAGAGCAGCTTCCAAAGATTCTGAAGACACGCCCAATTCTGATTCTATATCACTGACATTGACCATTCCTTGGTCAATGAGCTGCGTAGTTAGCACAAACATAAAACAAGTTAAGCACTACAGATATGTATCCTAGTCTGGCTTTGTAAGATTAGCAGTACCTTTCTAAGAGCTGTAGAAACATCACCAGAATTGCTCACAAGATTCCCATCTCCTCTAGGTCGATCAACAGCCATATCTGTGATTTGGGTTTCTTGACTTTCCATGCTCCTAGCAGTAGATGGGGACGTGGCCAATTCTGTTGTCTGTTTGTTTAGGCTAGACGAACTAGAGCTAGCAATCGTGCTGTTGGTAAATTTGTCCTTGTTATTGCGTGTAAATCTCAGTTGCTGTTTCTTCAGAGAAACAAGGCTTGCATCATCAAGCTCGATTTGTGAGGTATCCTCTTCAGCAGAGATTTTGTCATTCTGTATTGAGCTAGTTTCTTGGACCATCGAGTGCTTCAAGCAAAATGCCCTCATCTCAACCTACATAGAATAAGTAAGAAAACTAACAAAACAAGTAAAATAACTAATGTAAACAGCCTTTTACAAGAAGAAAATGGTCTAACATTGGTGTTTCCAGTTTTCCCCCATATCTCCATCTGATGCTTTGACTCTCTTGCACATATAGGATGAAAGCAGGTCCGGCATGCTCCTGAAAAACACATAAAATTAGTATACTAAAAAATCATACATTATAAAGCAACAAACAGTATCGTCTGCACCTGGTTTATGAAATAACAGTCAGCACTGAGACAACAAATTGAGGGGAGAGCGTAATAGTAACTTAATGTAACACATTCCCATTATCTACCAGCAAAAGGAGTAATAATTTCGGACATGGCCCACATGTTGCTCAATTCTGAGAGTTTCATCCAAAAATTTATTTGAATAATAAAGAATACGAATGTTATTGACTTGTTGGAATGTTATCAGAGAACCTTTGTGAGTTTGCATAAAAGGCAAATCTGGGTACAATGATATCCAGCAAGAACACCATCTTTCCACAGTTATTATTTCACAACTTTCAAAGTACAGCTGTCAAACAGACTGAAACTCCACCTAGTCAATTAAGTATCTTTATATAATGAGTCATTGATATGGTTTCCCTTAACCACCACCCAGAAGACAAAGGAATATCACCAAGTGGATAGATGCAACAGCCTGATTAATTTTGTCAAAGCAATATCAAGTATATGCCCACAAAATTAATTTGTATTGATATTTTTACATAAATACATAAGGTAAGCACCAAAGATAGAAGGCCTATCATACTGGCGATTTCTCATCACAGGAATCAATAACCAGAAGATGAAAGGCTCCTAATAAGTTTGTGGATCATACTAAACTGAAGAACAGGCCAAACCGATTTAAAACGCAAACTTAAATAATGGAGTAGCCACCATATGACACCACAGAAAACTTAAATATCAGTACACTATGCATGCCCTCGAATTTGTAACAGTTACTCATACACATAAGATTACTATAACAGTAGTAAATCATGCATGGTCCTGCCTAAGTGTTTGGTGTTCTTTCTAATTATTTATGCTGTTAAGGTAACCTACTATTACAGTACAGTTGCGTCATGAAAATACATACCATGGCTACATCGAATGCATGCGCCATGCATAACCTTGCAAAGACTGCACACCAATTTTGTCCGGTTCTCTTGGATATCTCCTACATTAGTGACTGGTTCCATTGTATCCATGTCCTCTACAACAACCTCTGGTGCCCAGAGACTACAGAACAAGTGTACAAATTTTAGGTTGCCTCCATCTGCAATTTGATCAGACTCCCATTTTACAGGCTTCAGAGCACCTTTCTCCTTTGGACAAAGCATACAAGGCGTTAAGGCAGTTCTTCCTGCATCACTCCGTGTCTGCCTCCGTGCCGATCTGATACTCTTACACCAGGCACACAACCAAGTTTGATCTGGCACAATATGCACACCATAACATTTCTGGTGCACTGACACCTCGCAGCTACTGCAATGTAGCATCCTATTGGAGGATGCACCACTCTCTCCCAAACAACATACATCGCAAGTTGTGCCAGCCTCACCTTCCAAGAACGGCAGCTGCACAAGCCGCTCTAGCCCAGCATCTGCACCCAACAACTTCCTCTTCTTGTTAGGGCGCTCTGAAGTGAGCACAAATCGGTCTCTTGCACCCAGGAGCCAATGCAATGAAGCATCTGATTCCTCTCTTGCCGGTAGTAAAGCAATGGCATCGGTCCTACCATGATCTTGTTCAATTTCCATCGGCTGCTCTTCCTGCAAAACCACCTCCTGCATATCCTGCTCCCCGTGTTCATCATTAGACCCATTGTTGATGACCAGCTCCATATTACCCCCAACAAAATCTGAGCTCTCATGCAAATCTTGTTTACTATGGACTATGTTACTCTCCAACTCATCGTTGTCCTTGCCCAAATTTGAGTTTAAATGCGAGCTTTCATCTTCCACAACCACACCAGAAGGGTCGTAATTCTCCCCAAACTCCTTCCCACTGCCCACGAAGGGTACAAGAAAGCATGGATCGAGACGCCCGTTAAACCCGAGCAATGGCGCCTGCATTACCGCCTCAACATCATCCCAGTTGATCTCCCGGAAATACGGCTCCATCAGGTCCCAAAATTCCTTCGACCCAGAACTCGCTTTCGGCTGCTCTACTGCAGCAGCTGCTGCTGCCGCTGCTGCTTCTGGCTGCTGGGCCTTCTTGTGCTTCTTGCGGACGTCCCCCACCGCGGCCCATCTGGCGACCCGCGCGGGAAGCAGCGCGTCCCGGCCAGCCGCCTCCTCGCTGTCGAACGGCGAGCGCAGCGCCAGCGCCTTCCTGGCCTGCTCGTACGCGTCCACGCCGCCGCCGCCGCCGGCCTCCTGGGAGGCCCCGGCGCGGCCGCCGCTCCCCTGCGGCGGCTCATCGTCGCCGGGGCCCCGTGAGGAGGAGGCGGCGTCGGCGTCCGCGGGCGGCGGGGCTCTCCGGCGTGGCGCCACGGCGGTCGGTCGGGGTCGGAAAACCTCCGGAGGGGGGCTAGGGTTTCTCCACTCTTGCCACGATTTTTTCGGGGAGTTCAGATCCGCGAGCGTGAGGAAGAGAGAGAAAGGGAAGGGCAGAGAGAGAGAGACAGATGCGTCTGTAAAGAGAAGGTGAGAGAGAGAGAGAGCCAAAAAGAAATGGAGGAAAAAAAATCGAAGCGCCCGTTTGTGTGTCGCTTCCCTCCCCTTCTCCTAGTGGGCTGGGCCTGCGGCGAGACTGGTCGTGCTCCCGCCTCGTGAAAGGCGCCTTTCCCCCCGAAACTGCTACGCGAACCCCGACGCCTCCCCCGCTGCCCTGCGAAGCCCACCTTGTCAGCCACAGAACCCGCGTGCCCGTAGCACGGCGCAGCTTTTCCAATTCGCGTCACGCACAGGCTGTGTGACCGGCGCGCATGGCTGACAGGTGGCCCCCGCATGCGCACTACGTGTCGGCGGGTCTAGCGATCAGTTACCGACTTGGCGGGGAGGCGGATGGACGCGTGGTGGCCGTTGCGAGACGTGGGCCAACCACGGAGGAGGTAGTGGACGGGCGAGGGAGGGTACACGTACACACGTACACCGCGCACGCCACTTCAGTCTTTGGAGACGGTTGGGCCCTCCCTTTCACGTGGACGTAGGTGGATGGCAGGTGGGGCCCGGCGGCTCCTCCTTTATGGGAGCCGGTGGTCACTTCGCTTGGCTGACGACTGCACGGTGGAGCGGGATCGCGCCGACCGGACATACTGGCTCATGGGCTGGGCTTACAGGCTACATAGCACGGATCCTATCAAGGCCCAGTTCGTTATCTAAGGCCTCGTTTGCTTCAACTGAAGCTTGCGAACCGTACAAGATGATTAATTAATTATTAGCTATTATAAACTTAAAAATAATTTATTTGATTTTATAAATAAACTTACATATAGAGAGATTTTAAAAAAAACATTGTTTAGCAGCTCAGAAAGCGTGTTAAAAAAATGAGATAGAAGCTCAAACTACAAGCTAATAATAACGATGCCTAAGTTGAAGGTTTGTTTGTTTTTAAAAAGAGTAAGAGTTTTATAAAACTACAATTATTTGATAAAAAATTATCATTCTGTGTAATTTTATAGCTGATTGTTTCACAAGACTAGAACAATATCAAATAATTTTGTCATAAAACTGTAATTTTTGTCCCCTATGCGTATGATATGTGGACCAATTTTTAACAACCTACATGCGGGTTTAAACTCGTCCGACCAACAAAATTATAGCTGTAAAATATCAATGAGAAAATTCATTGTACGTCCCTCAAATTTCAGTTAATCCCTTCTATGTCCCTGAGTTTTCTTCACTCCCTTTATACCCCTAAATTTTGATTTTAATCTCTTCCATGCCCATTTCAGCAGTTGACTATTAGTTGACCTTTAATATTTATTAAAAAAAAGTCTATTTTACCCTTGAAAGGAACATAAACTAGTGGAGTATATTGTTGAAAGTGTAGGGATTTATGTATGAGGCTATATATTTATGAGTTTATTGTGTTAGATATTATTCGTAATGAAGTTTAATTTTTAGATACTAGTAATATGTGTTCGTGCTAACATTACGGCAGCAAACAACCAAAAGACACTATGTTTTGACAATCAAGCATTTAATCAGATTTCAAAAAATAAAGAAATGATAGAAAGACTTATTATGTTGTTAATAATTATATAGCCACATGCCTAAAATAACTTTGCAACTTCTGTATATTTGAAAACCATCTAATTATTTTGAAAAACCAAACTTAAAACTTCAAATTCACTTTAGATTTTAATCTACAACAATGCCAAAGAAATTCAGGATGCACATGTAAATAGTGTATGTGTGCACCCCCTTTAATTCACCTCAAAGAGATGAAATCCAGCAATAGATAGGTGAACCAAACATTGTCTCCACATGCGAGAAATATGGACAATAGTCAAAGTTGAAACTTGAGATCATAAAAGTACCAATGTTCACACCAAAGAATTAGCGACATCGAATTACTAAAATAACACATGTTTTTCAGTTAACACCATACAAAGATTACTGGTGCTAAAGGCATATCAACCAAGAATCGTGCATATTATTGTATGGAACAAAAATCATTTCTCCATAATTTTTTATTTGTTGATTCAAAATGATCTATATGTTCTGGCACCAAAATTGGTCACATGTACTTGTTAATCCTCATATAGAAATAGCAAGTACATGTTGTTCATGGCCAAGTACCAGTTATTCACAGCCAAATAGTAGAATAAGGACAAACGTTGTCCATAGGATGATCCGATTCGGACTAGCCGGACCAAGCCATGATCCTATGACAGCTTCATGAGAAGGTGCAAATATCATGCAGTCCACTGTATCAATTGATACGCAATAACCGATGTATGTGAAATAACTCTTAAGTATACACAAAAACAATTTGATCGTTACATATTTTACTGGCAGTTACACTGGTCACATTTTTTGGGTAATTTTATACTACACAAAAAGATTACCATAGAGTAGATTTAAAATCCTAACTTTGAAAAAAAAATTACAAAAGCTAGACATCATCAAGAATTTCTGAAGGGCCACCTCTACCTCCAACAGCATAAATATCATTTCCTACTACAGTTGTTGTATGGCTCATCAGTTGTGATAGAGACTCAATAACCTTTATTTCTGTGAGCAATCCAGACTTGTGGTTAAGCAGAAGAGAGTGATTTCTTCTTGCATACCTTCCTGGTCCTCCAAAAGTGCGGAAAGTTAGGATATGGTCCTCTCTTCCAACAGTTAATGCCAAAGCAAACTGTTCCCATAAGCAGAGCTTTTTAATTGTTTCGCTACTTATTTCCATTGCCGCAGTAGAAAGTTAGTACTTGCATTTTCTGATAATGCTGATAATGTTTCCTCCCGTATTAATATGTGGAAAAAAAAAGGAATGAAGGGGTTCGTTCATATAGGGCTCTTTGTTTAGTGATAGTTAACTACATATCACTAAATTTGTCTTTCTTGAGACCTGTTGTAATACAGAATAGTTTCGTGTGTTGTAGAAGTAAAAAAGAACAGTTTTACCTAGTACGTCAAAATCCCAATGTCTAATCATCTGGTATCTTCTGGTTATACAGAACCTGTGTCGAAGCACATAGAGGAACAAGGATTGGACTTTCTTCAGTTTGCGTTTCGTTGGTTCAATTGTCTTCTGATTCGTGAGGTTAGTGCAGTAAAGTACTATTGTTTAGATGTGATCTAAACACTGCTAATACATCTCATATCCTTGCAGATTCCTTTTCATCTTGTCACACGCTTGTGGGATACCTATCTTGCTGAAGGAGATTATCTACCAGATTTTCTTGTGTACATATCAGCTAGTTTTTTGTTGACAGTAAGTTGAAATACCCCTCGACTGTGCAGAATTCTCATCTTTCCTTCAGTGTGTTCAAGTGCAGTGCAATTTGGGTCCATTTCCCATCAGGACCTTGCATTTTCGCAATCTTTCTGGTGTATTACTAATGCCCAAGTTCCTCATAATTAAATTTTTTCTCCTTTTTTTTCTCAGTGGTCAGACAAGCTGAAGAAACTTGATTTTCAAGATATGGTCATGTTCCTTCAGCACCTTCCGACAAGGAACTGGGCACACCATGAGCTGGAGGTGGTCCTATCCAGGGCTTACATGTGGCACACAATGTTCAAAAGCTCGCCAAGTCACCTTGCCAGCTAGGACGCCTGATGATCATGCCTGTAACCTATGACTTGATTTTCCTGTACTCTAGACTTATCCCCTTTGGGGATGAGGAACCATGAGGAGACTTCTCTTTTTTTCAGTGCATACTATCAATTGTAACACTACTCCAATCTGTATATTTTACTTACAGATTTCTATCGATGATGATGAATAGATGGCATTCAATATGTGTATTAGTCCTTTGCATTTTCAGATGACAAATCTGAACAATTCAGTTACACGCACAAATGCATACTGAGTAATCATGTTTCACCCTATTCGACACTCCGAGGGTAATTAATTTGTGAGCTCATCGCAATTCACAATTGAGTGGAAGAGTAGAATTTCATAGTTGTGATGGATTTGTTTTCTTAAAATGTAGCATACAGGATTAACTAATCTGACTGTTTTCTTGTCATTCGGATTTGCACAGGAAAATTCATTATGTGGATAATATATACCAGTTCAGATTGCTTCCAAGAGAAACCATGAATGATATTATGTTCTTGGACTCCGTAAGCTAGGTGAGAAGCAACCAAGAATGGACCTATCAACGAATCTGGCTTTCTAATTCAACTTTACAAAAGAAAAGTTTGAGTAATAAAATGTTCAGGCTGGCAAATTTCCTGCCATAGTTTGTGTGAAAAAGACCAACTTTACATAGAAGAAAAAGGATTCTAATTCAGGTTTACACAGGAATTCGTTGTGTTAACATAGTTCCTGACTTAATGGTGCTTCCAGGAAGGCAAGGAACGTTGCATTTCTGAAGGTGCCAAGTCTGAAATTGGATTGCCTAGGTAAGGTGAGGAAATCTGTGGATGAATGGAATATGCTGAATTAACGAATCTGACTCCCTTTTCCTCCAAGTTTACAAACAGAAATTCGTTACTTATAGTAATATATTACTCTACAATATATATAGTTCATGCTTCCAGGAAGGCATGCAGTTGTCTGCCACAGAATCATTTCCACAAGAATATACTCATAACTTTATGATTTATGTAAAATCATTGTCATGATTAATATTTTGTAATAAATAATTGGCTTTGCAAATTATTTATTTAATGAAAATTTGTTAAAAAAATATAAGTCGATGTTGGCGTGAGTGTGTGTGACTAATATGGGTCAGGTTGCGATATATGTGTCTAGAAACGGTTATTTTGTCTATTTATGTGTAGGTGACTTGTGGTCAATCTTGGTCAATGGTAGGATCGTGACTATGGAGGAGCTGAGGTCTAGAACGATCAAGGATACCGGTGACAAGATTAGACACAAGGTGGCATACGGTGGATGGATATCGTGTGGGAGGTCTTCGCAACGGGCTTCGCAAATTGGGTGTGCAAGCGGTGAAAAAATCACGAATAAATTTAGAGAAGGAAATTAGAAGAAATATTTAGCTACAACACTGCTACAGTACTCAGACTGAATTGCTACAGTACTCAAACATCACTGCTGCAGTCTCAGACTGGATTGCTACAGTGCTGGCTGCATACGAGGGAGTCCGAGTTGGTTGTGAAAAGGAGAATTTAATTTGGTAAATTGTAATTAGATTTGGTAATTGAAGGTTTGAGTCCTAGTGAGACTAGGAGTTCTACTCCTACTTTGCGTAGGAGGTTTTAAGTATAAATAGATAAGGGGTTGAGACCCTAGAGTAATAACTTTTAGAAGAGAGAAAAACTAAAGTTTAGTTTTAAGAGAGAGTGCTTTGTATGCGCTTTGTAAACACATCTTGATGTAATAAAGTTAATTTACTTTGAAGAACATTTTCGGTGTGTACCCTTCTAAATTCTAACGGTTCATCCGACAAGAGCGCAGCGATGGTTCTACTAGAGGACATACGACGGTCAGACTAGCGCAAAATGGTCTGACGAATGCACTCCATCCATATTTAAGGGTTTATTTTACTCCGCAAAAGATTTTAATTTTTGATGTTCCTACCATTCATCCTCTCTGGTAGGCTTGGTTCTTGTGTTCGATCCTACAATTTATCCTAGCCGGCGTAATCTCATCTTGGACTTGGAACACCCGAATCATTCTCACTCGTTTTTTCCCTGATATTCTGCGAACAGAAACTATTGGATGAACAGAAGGATGTCTAATGTAGTTCATTAATTAGGTGATTGGATGGTGGAGTGGCGTCGGTGGTGTGGCGGCCAGGCGCGGCGCCACGCACTGGAGCCAGGGTGCCCAGGGCGGAGGAGCAGACCCGTGGGCGGAGGAGGCGCCTCACCTCGGGGAGCCACCGGTTGTCGTCGGCGTCGGCGAGTACAAAGTTGGCCCGCCCACCGGCGCCGTCCTCGAGCTCGCGCACGAGCCCCTGCAACGACGCGCACAGGCGGCACCACGACGAGTAGAACTCCAGCACGGTCGCGTCCCTCCCGCTCGCCAGCGCCGCGCGAGCGCCCGCTGCTCCACCTCCCCACGGTCTGCCTCCGCCACCAGCCCGGGGAGCGGCCTACTCCTCGTCCTCGCCCTACCGCCTCCTCCTCCGTCGGACGGGGGGGAGGGGAGGTCCCCGGCGATGAGGAGGCCTTGCTAGACGGTGCGGATGGACTTGAAGAGCCAGGGCAGCTCGAGGTCGCCGCAGGGGCTGGGGCTAGGACTCGTCACCTTGGGGTCGGGGCCCCATGGCCACTTGAAGCAGACGATGGGAGGGGGCTTCGCGGTGGCGCCCATCTCTTCGGCCAGAGAAGCGGTGTAATAGCTGGCGAGGCGGCGGCTGCGGATGGGGGACAGTGTTTGACAAACCGTTTCGGCGACGGATATCGTGGTGTAGGCAGTACGGCGGTTACCGCGCGTGGTATCCGTTTAAAACCGTGTAAAATTTATCTTTGAATATTTAAATTCGAAATCGTGGTTTCTCGGTGGTACAGTGGCAGTAACCGTGCTGTGTGGGTAACCGCTGACTATGTGGCAGATTAGGAAAAGTGAGGAAAATACTTCGAAAAATTAAGGAAAAATTTTGTTTAATGTAACAATTAGCATAAAACACGTCGAAAATATAACATTTTACAAGAATTAACAATGCATTGTCCACAACTACAAGGATTGAAGCGTCCATAATATAATATGCAAAGTTCGACATCAATAATAGGTCCATTACACAAGCAAGTTTCTTGAGTTCGACAGAAAGTAAATAAACTAGTAGTTCTATTGTTGGTATGTCATGTTATACTTCTCGGTCGACATGAGTATCAAACTATGTTGCTAAAGCAACTCCGCCTTATAATCTTACCAACTTTGGCCTATCCATGCAGCTGTTGATTGCCAATGACCATACAACTGAGTATACCAATCAGGCTCTTACCACTCATACACCCATATAACAAGAAGACAATCAGAAGCCTCTGAATGGTTGTAGGTGTAAGTTGGATAACCACCTTCAACACTAGAGGAACTAAATGAGCTATAGTTGTCCTGTGTTGTGTCAGGCTAACATACAACAATACAAGACTGCTTAGTACCTGCATTGATGAGAGTCTGATTTGTAAGATCGTGTATCCTTCTATTAACAATCTCCAAGTAAGCATTATATTTGTGTCTTTTATGTGCAAACAAACTATTGTACTCTATTTTCAACAGCTGGTATCATAGTAGAACCTCATTCAAATTAGGATTCTTGTCTTCATTGGCGAACTGAAGAAAGAAATGCATAGGTTGTACTGACTTAACCACTGTATCAAGATTTTTCCATCACTGGATGCTAGAAAGGCATGAGTGAGCATAACTACCTTCAGATGTCGAGCTGAACTTGCTCTGTATGAATCCAGAAGAAGCCATCCACATCATGAATTGTTCTCACCTCTTAAGAAAACTTTCAAGAAACATATAGTTCGTGTCAAACCGTGTAGCATTCCACTTAACCAATTCCCCTCCTATAGCTTCCTTCATAATGGCATACAGCTTCGAATGATTGGACAACCATCGAGAGATCATCCTTACACTCTTAATCATAGCATCATAGTCCGAAAAATTTCCAATCTTCTTTAACATCAGGTTAATGGTGTGAGCCATACAATGTTGCCAGACAATAGTTGGGTACTCTTGCCTCAGCAATCTACAAGCTTTCTTTTAGTTGGACCCATTATCGGTAATAATCTGCACAACGTTTCCGGACCCAATCTCATGCACCACCTTCTTTAGCTCCTACACGAAGCCACGAGAAAATGTGAGTAAGGCTAGGAAATATGTTCATTTTCAGAAAATATGGAATACATTGTGTTACATTCAATATGAAGATAGAATCTTGGCCCTGCCCTATGGCATTAATAGACTTGTGGAAGAACATAACTCCGTTGCAGTAGATCAAGAAGTTTATTACCGACATGTCTGTGGGGCTAGTCCAGGAATCACACATGAGAGTAACACCATATGATGGCCAGTCTTTCTTGAATCTATCGAATTGCTTGGCTACGTCCTTTGTTGTGGAATCCAGGTACTTGGTATCTATCTCTTTACCAGTTGGAGAGGGAACTCCTTCACCTGCAATGGTTATATTATCACATATAAGGTAAAATATTACCACTGATATATACACATCCACAAAGTGCATTAACTATGACTTACCCCACTTCTGAGTCTCACGAACGGCGCTCACGAAGTACGGATTGTTAGAATTTTTCGCAGAGATGCTAGAGGTAAAGAAGAACCTTACCCAGGACTCACCAACAGCCTCCTTCGCTTGCTTTCCCTTCTTTATCCACCACTCAGTGTCGATCCTTGGCTGTATAAGGGTCTTGGCACCGGTTAGATTGTAATCTCTCACCGCAGGTGACTCCCTCTGCGATGATGACCTCCTTAACATTCTTGAAAGAGGGTTACTTTTGCTCTTCTGTCCTCGGAGTTGCGAGGACCTGCTGCCACTGCCACCACCATGCTCATATATGCCCCCTTGTTCCTCCACACCTATTCTGAATTCAGCCTTTGCCTGTGAGGCAGCCACCGTCGCCTGCATCTATTCTTCCTCATTGGCATTACCTGTTAGGTCATAATAATTGAGCCATGCTGCGTCCTCCCTTCTCAACCTCTCGTTGGTACGTCTATTAGCATCATCCTTTATTTGGTCCAGGTCATGACGGAAGAAATCACGCACATCTGGTGGCACCGAGAGGCAAAATGTTGTGCCCTTCTCTTTTCCGGCCAAATGAATTTTCAGTTGAGTTGCTTCACTACCAGACCTGCGCGTATGACAGTACTTGAAATGCCATCCTGTTGGTATGTTCTCCCCATACTCCCATACGTGGTCTCTGTCTCCCATCTCCCTCCTAAAACAAATGCAACAAACACACGATAAACCACTTCATATTCATAGAGCTTACACAACAATGTAATCACTTATCTAAGGAACACAAATATCGTCCAACAAATTCATACTCACATAAACATACAATGTAATCACTTCATACTCATACCCTAAAACCCTAAATTTGCGATTATTGCGACTATAACCGCGGTAACCGCACAGTTAGCATCCAAAACCGCGCGATAATACAATAAACCGCGGTTACCGCGACCCCCACTCCATCCCCCAGCCAACGCCGAAGCATGTGGTAACCGCGGCATACTGCGCGATAATCGCGCCCAACCGCGCGATAAAGAGAGAACAGAGGGTTACCTTGCATCACTAAACCCCGATGGTTATAGCCTCATTCCGCGTGGTAACCACAGCTTCTAGCGCGGTTTGCGGCATCGTCGGCGCGTTGGCGGCGGATCTGCGACGGCAGCGACCCAGGGGCGATGGGGAGGGGACGGAGGCATGGGAGGAGTGGATAGGATTGGGATGGGGGCAGTGTTTAGGTCACATGGGACATGTTACTGTCGGTTGGGCCAAAACAGTGCTATGAACAGTGGGCTGGCCCATTTAATTAATTCTTTTTCGATTTTCATATTACCTTCTCGTTTTTACTCCAAAAAACAATCTTAACATTATTATTTTTACAGAATTTTTTCACCATTGGGATGCACAATTCGAGTACTACCTCATAGATTTTTTTTGATTTTTTTCACTTTTTTTGAATTTGGATGAAATTCATCCAAACCAAACCGCCGGAACCCTTACCGAACCCCAGCGGTTTCAGCGGTTACCGGTGGTTTGGTCTACAATAATGGGGAATGGATCGAGCAGGGGTGCCTCCCCCTCCCCCAATGCAGCCCGGCGTGGGATTGGGATAGATGCGGAGACAAAGAAGCGTGGAAAAATTCTCAGCCGCTAGATCTAAATGAGCGGAGCGTGCAGAGATCTTAACCCTTGGAGGGAGAATCACTATCACCACAATGGTCTTTTTAAGTAGTATAGAAATGACAAATAAACTTTAATATTTATTTCTTAATTAAAAGAGTATATTTAGATGATATATACACCAGATTAATTTGTGTGCCAATTGTATATTTATCTAAAGGAAATGCTATAAAATTATAGCTATTATGGTTAACATCTTTAAAAAATGCTACATATACTTTTTAAATATTAAATTTTCTCTATACAATACGGCCTCACACAAACTTATGAATATTATATTCACACAATAAATTCATCTATTTCCAACAATAGATCCCACAAATTTCCGCATTTGTTATATGTGTAAGTGTAAAATATATATTTTCACATGTATTTAGTGGTTAACCGATAGAATGGGTATCAAAGGGATCAAAATTAGAATTCATGAGTGTAAAGGGTATGAGTAAAACTCAAAGGTGCAGAGGGGATTAACCAAAATTTAAGGGGCATGAAAGGAATTTTCTCAATATTAATACAGTGCTCTGAAATGACTAGGTAAAACTGCAGCAAACTGATAGCAGTCTTCACAAAGTAATCATAGTTTTCTACGAATTACTCTCTTAAAAACCATATGAATTAGAGTACAGCGTAATGCATGAACATTACAGTGCACGCATGGCACATGCGTACATCTTGTGATCTTGTCAGATCGACGCGCGATCTCACGAGAAACCACTAGGACTAGGAGTCTATCACTGTATCCTGGAGGGCGTGGTCGTCTTGAAGGCCATCTCCATCGCGGCGGTGGCCGCGGACAGCGCGTCGGCCTCGCCGGACGACCCACGGTACTTGCCGACGGCGGCGTCCATGACGGCGTTGAGGTGGCCCTGGGCGGCCTCCACGGCCGCCTCAGTGCCGCGAGCCACCACCTCGTGCTCCTCCTCGGCGGCCGCCAACTCCGCGCGCGCCTCGCTGTCGAAGAGCGCGAGGACGCCGTCGAGCCGCGCCGGGTCGAGGCCGCGGCCGTCCAAGGCCATGTCGGCGAGCACGCAGAGCTGCTCGAACAGCGCCTCCATGTGTGCTCGATCGTTCTGGTGCCAAGCCGACCACGTAGATTTATATGTAGTTGATCGAGCATATGTTCTACTCTTGTGGAAGGGGAGATTCGAGCTTGGAATTTTGAGCAAGTTCATTGTTGCGGACTTGCGGCGGCTTGCCAGCTTTTGGTGGGATGGTGGCTGCCTTTTTCTCGTGTGAGATGCCACTAGATCATGATAACTTGAGCTCAGTGCAGTATCTCGTGATGTACAAGCATAACGATATTGTAGCTACGGTATTATGCTGATCATTAGCCATGATATTTGTGATCTGATTGGTTTTCATGCTGTTTGTCTTGGAATTTGCAAAGTTGCAGGATTTTAACTCCCTGGCTTGGTCACGATTGGCCGTGTGTTTTATACCTATCGCTGATGCAGCACCATTTTTCTCTACTTCTTAAGAATAGTTTGTTCCTCCACACGTCTCGCGAATCACGAAACACCCCTTCAAGAAAACCAAGCGGTTCGTGAAAAAAAAAGAGAAAAGGTTGGGTTTAGTGTTTTATGTTCGATCCATGCCCTTAATCTATCCCTACTCGTATGAACCCGTCAGGATACATCACATGACACTGGTATAGAGTAATGTTTGGATCAATGTCTTAATTTTTTTCCTTGCCAATTACACCTAGCCCAAAATATAGGTGATCAACAACATGATTACGGACTTTTGCACAAACTGATCTGAGCAAAATTTATCACGATTTAATAGCAACCTCAAAGGTTGAAGCGACCAATGGTGAAAACCCTGTTCCATAAGCAACCGATTGGTTGTGTTGATGGCCTCAAATTAGATCCAGTGGTCCATATGCTTAACTTAAAGGGTTAATTGGATCTATGTCATTACGAATTTGCTGATTTGAATAAATACCATTACTATTTGTGATGCCAGCTTTATGCCAATGGTATTCGTCACATATTTGATTCGTGCCATTATACGCCCGCGAATTGCCATCATAGTTGTATTTGCTGCATTGTATTTTCGTATGGGACGAGATTGCCCCTGCCTGAACGGCTAAGACGTGTTGGGGTCCGACTCAACTAACTTGCCGCCCCATTCCCCACAAAACCCTAGATCGAGGTAGGGCGACGGCGGCAGCGGTGCCGGCCACGGCCTCAATGGCGACGATGATGGATGCATCAATGAGCCAATTTCGGTCCACAATGTTGAGCAGGTGCATCTAGCGCTCCCGTGCTGCAGCTTGTGCCATCCCTGTCGGCTAATGGATGCCAAAAGCGGGGATCCGGACAGAGCCCCTTGAGGTTGGGGGGGGGAGGCTGTTGTTTCTTGAGCCTACTCGGGGAATGGAAAAGGTGGACACGAAGGACTTAGACAGGTTCGGACCGCATGGCGGCGTAATACCCTACTATTGCGTGGTGTGTTTCGCTTAGAGTATTGCTTGTGAATCAACAACGTTCAATCCCTCCCTCATGGGGTCCTACCATTATAGAACGCGGGTGGTACCATAGTAGCCAAACTAGAGAGATGGGTGTGGAGACTTACGCTCTAGGTTCTTTCCATTACAGCTATGTTATTGTAGGGTACAAGATAGGCATACTCTACCAAGCATGCTGAATAGTGTTGGTCGTCCCTCTCCAACGGGCCGTGTGCTCTTCCAAGCTGGGCCCCCACGGAGCAGGTCCAGGGGGAGGTTGTGGCCGCTTGCCACGTGCCCCGGTCGTCTGCCCTGTGCACAGGACGCCACCCACTCTCACGTGGGATCACCTCAGTGGAGAAGACCTTGGTCATCATTACTATTCTACGGTCCCACCTGATGGTGCCTAGACGGAGTAGGCAAAAAGTGGAAAAGACCGGCAGGTCGTCAGAGGTCAAGCCGCCTGACAGCCCATTAGTTAGTGACATAACTTCGCATAAAAGCCCCTGGATTTCTAGTAAATCATCCCGCGGTCCCTAGGCATGTGTGAAAGGAGATTTCATTAATAGTCCTTGAATTTTTACATAATTACACTTAAGTCCTTGGGTCCACATGTAGACCAAAGCATTCTTTTAGTTTAACCCTTGGAAGTTTTAAACTTTCGCTAAGCACAGTCCTACGCGCTAAACTCAGAGGGCCCACTTGTCATAGAGACAACGGCGAGACTGGAGCAGAGCACGGTGACAGACGAGGTTCCCGGCGGCGCCGGCGGTGAACAACGACGTGGATGATGGTGAGGCCAAAACAAGAAATGTAGAGTTAAGTGTTGTGAAGCTATCGGTGGTGATGGTGCATGCTGTGGTGGTCAAAATCATCGCAGAGGCAATGCGAGCGGTGGAGCAGCTCGGGGTGCCGAGGCAAGTTGAGCTGCAGCTCCACTCAGTGCGAATTGGTGCATGCATGTGCTTCTAATGGACTCTAGGAAACTCACCAAGTACTATGCAGAGTCCGGTAAGGTCTTGTTGGCGGGGCAACGTCGGGGACGACTCGGCGACGGCAGAAATCCACAGGTTCACGATGGCGGCTTGCTTCGGCCAACGAACTAGCAAACAAGGGTTTGCACAATGTCAAGTGAATCTTGAGAGGGTTATGGAAGAGAGGAATTGCACCGAAGCTCACCAGAGGGTGAGGAATCAATTGCAGAGGTGGGTTGTCGGAGCCGAAGAAGACGAGCTCGATCCATGACTTACGGCATCCTGGGTTCAATCACTTGGGGCATCGGGTTCCTAGGATCACGGTGACACCATTAGTACCTTGGCTTGGCTTGGGGTCCACCGGGTCGACAAGAACGACGACTTGTCCCGATAGCGACGCGCCGAAGCCAAGAGTGTGAACAGCCCCGACGCCACTCCTTCGACTTGCACGACATGGGGTGCAAGGCACAGGAATGGATTAGGCATGGATAGAGGATCATGTTCTCGTGGTTGGAGTGCGGCGAAGCTCACTCGAGCATCGGTGGTGGCCATGATCTCGCCAGTGTCGGAGAAGACGCCTCCGTTCCCGGTGAACCCGAGGTGGGTTTTCTCGGTTTCACCATGGAACAGGACAAGGGCGGGACAAGGTTGCTGTGGGTGGAGTTGGAGAATATAAGGTGGAGGTCAACTCACTAGTGGACGACAAGGTTGCAACCAGCGGCGATGACGCGTGGAGGAAGTTGTGGCCGCGTTCCAGGGTGTGGGAGCTGAGCTAGGGCAGTGTCGTCTGTCCGGCAGGTGGGTCCAAGGGTCTGTGGGGCCCACATGGCAATGAAAGAATGAGGAGAATCTGCTAGAAGCTAGTCTGAGAGTTGTGCTAGCTAGTTGCTTTGCACTCGCGATTTTAATTACTTCTAAAGGGTTTCACAACGTGGCCAATTTATTGTGGGCAGTTGAGTATGTGACCTACTGACCTGCAAAGTGCCAAAGCTAAAAGCCTTATGGTTTAATGTGGTAAAAAGATAAAATAGGCATGGTGACACTGTTTTCTTCAGTCAATTATCTTTTAGGGGTTTTGCACTTATCATTTTATGTGGTTGCTTTGGGAATTAAATTTGGCCAAAATTTTTGGTTGTAGGATACATCTTGTTACACATTATGCCCAAAAGGCACTGCAAGAAAAATTAAGGTTTTTGTTTGGTGAAGGTGAGAAATAGGCAATCTATTTTAACTATTTTCTAGATTTGTGCTGATTTGAGAGATTTTGTTCAGGTGCTCGTTGAAGTGCTAAAATCAAGAAAAATTTGTAGTAGACTAAATGTGCTGTGTAGTATTTTATGAGAATTTTTTTTCATGCCTTTATGTTGAACTAATTATTTGTAGAAATTCTCTAGCCTATTCAAATGCATATGCAACCTATTATGAAAATGCATTTTAAGAGCCAAAAACAATCAAAAGAAAGCATGCACATGGAATGACGATGACTTTATTATTGCCACATTTCATTTCATGACTTAAAAAAATTATTTATACACTTTTGGGTGTGTTGCTCTTCCTATTTTCGTGGACCAATTATTAAATTTTCTTTGCAAGAAATCCTAAGGCATTTTAACTCAATCTGCAATGCTAGTGCATAATTGGATGAATTATTGCCATTTTGGTTTGACCCAAAAGATTTTAAAGATTTGTATTATAGGATCCTGAGCTGTGTTTTGTATTCTTTTATTTTTCATATTTTAACCGCGAGTGGGTTTTTAGCTTGGAAATTTAACTATGAAAAATTTTAATGTACCCTATTTGAGTTGTCACTAGTTAATTTATCTTTAGTTTTGACCACATACAGAAAAACCATAAGATTTTACCTTCAAAGGTTTTTTACTAATTTATTACAATCAAATTTCAAAATTCGAAATTCGGGTATGTTATAATCCTAACCCTATCCAAACCCCATCACCAACCATTCCTCCCTCATTGTCGGCATCGTGCCGTCCTCCTTTCCACTGGCGGTTCCCTGAGCTCCACCCCCTACTCTCCTCATCACTCTCCTGTCCCCTTTCTCCTCTCCCTCTCCACGGCGAGCTCGCTGGCAGCGTGGAGCGGGAGCCGAGGCCTCCTCCGCCGCCTCTTCCCTCTCCGGTGGCGGAGGGGGAAGCTGCAACTGACGGGGGGCAGCGGGCGCCGAGGCTGCGTCGGCGGTCGAGGCGAGCCGACGCAAGCTATTTGGTGCTTCATATCCGGCGGCTGAGTGGCTTCCTGGCGGAGATCAAGGCGGGAGGTGGGGCGCCGGCGCTGGGGTCGAGGAGGAGGTAGATCGGCGGTGGCGGTGGCGTGCGTGAGCGGATTTGGACGGCGACGGTTCCCGTCCTCGTCGCCGACGGGTTGGCTGCGGCGACCTCGACACCTCCTTGTCGAGCTCGCCAGATCCGGCCTCCGGCTCGTCGGATCCAGCCTCGGGGCGGCGCGGATAGAAGCGGTAGAGGCCAGTGAAGCTCGGGGCGACACCGAAGCCACCAGCTCCACAACGTACTACTCTGATTCGCGCCCTCACCTCGCAGCGGCATCTCGCGTGGGGATACGCATGCAGAAGGGCCGCGTCTCCTCGCAGAGCCACTCCTCTGCTCGCTTTTTTTTTGCCTAACCTCCTATGTGGCACGCCAAGATCACTCACCACGTAGGAGCGTTGGACATGGCTTAAAAATTTGCCGCTATAGCATTACTAGTAATACTTTCGTCCCAAAATAAGATCATTTTTAGCCTATCTAATACATACTAATATAAATCTAAAAAACTAGAGCGATCTCTATTGTATCAAACTTCAATGTACTTATTTTTTTATTTTAATAAATTTTAATATACTTATCTCTCGCTTTAACAAACTCTAATGTATTTGTCTTTTACTTTAGTAAATTACAGTATATTTGATATCACTTTCATAAATTCTAATGTATTAATTGTTTTAAAGAAAATTTTTTTTGAAACAAATAAGATAATAAAATATAAACTGATAAATATTGGTCGGATATTGCACAGAGCCACCTGCCCGGTGGATATTGACAAGCAGCAGCAGCAGACTGATGCCTGGTGATGGTAGTTGTACGGTTGTATCTCCTCAGTCTTGCGAGTCGCCTCGCACTCGCGAAAAAACCAAAAACCGCTGTACTGCCACAGTTTCTGGCTCGGGCGCGGCGGCCGCGCCCCCACGCGACGCCTTCCTGCCCCGCCCGCCTCCCTTCCGTCCCCCGCCTAGTTCCTCCCCCACCCTTCCGCTCCCGATTCCCAATTCTCCCAAACCCCAAAAATTTTCGAATCGCCCGCCTCGCCCTGCCCCTTACTCCGCGCCGCTGATGTCCTCCTCCAGGCGGCCGTCCGCGCGCGCCGCCATGGAACCATCCGACACCGCCGCCGCCGCCCTCCTCCACCCGTCCTCCCCCCGCTCGAAGAAGCGCTCCTCCTCCTCCTCCTCCGCCCGCCGCGCCGGCGACCGCCGCCCCGCGCGGTCGCCAAACCCTAGCCTTAGCCCGCGCGGCGGCGACAGCGGCTATGCGCCGTCCTCACGCAAGAGCGACAGGAAGCGCAAGCCGCGCTCCCTCGCGCTGGCCGTCCACGCCTCGTCGGGCGGCGGCGGGGGCCCCGGCTCCGTCCAGAAGCTCTGGAACGACGCCGACGAGATCGCGCTGCTCGCTGGCGCGATCGCATTCCGGGTGCGCAACGGGTTCGCGCCCCGCCTGCCGGACATGGGCGTGCTGTTCGAGTCCCTCAGGGGCTCCATCTCCTCCCACATCGACCAGCCCAAGGTGTACTACAAGCTGAAGCGGATCAAGAGCAAGTTCCTGCACGCCCCGCCGCTGGCCACCAGCAGCCCGCACGAGCGTCGGGTGCGCGTGCTCTGTGCAAATCTCTGGGGGACTGCGGCCCCGGCAGGGGATGATGCGGATGCGGAAGAGGCCGATGAGAGGGATGCTGAAGAGGGATACATCGGTGGGGATCTGGATGTCGGGGTGAGGCTTCCGGTGGTGTCGGAGGTGCTTGGTGATTACTGGAGGAAGAATGGGCGTGTGCTGTCAGGGGTCTCGCTCGAGAAGGGATTGGCTCTGGTTGGGGCGGAGGAGGGTAGGGAGGTTGAGAGCAAGTGGAAGCGGCAGCTTGAAGCAGAGATGCAGACACAGGGGCGCCGGCACGATCTGGCGAAGGAGGTCTGTGCTATGCTTATTGATGCCGTCAGAGGCCTAGGGCCTTAAGTGGGGTACAAATTCCACCATCCTATGTGCTCTGTGAAAGTGAGCAATTTCTTCTGGAATTTAACTTGCCTTGGATTAATTACCTTTCGTTTTTTTTCTTCTTAATTTAGTGGTGGATTAAGTTACAATTTTTTTAAACTGTCCTTGGAAGTTGGCATGTTGTGTTAACTGTTAGGACACAATTTCCTGAATGAGCATGCTTGCATTGGTTTACAGTTACACAGTAAACTGGTAGTTTGATTTGATTCCTGTCCTACCTTTATGCTCATAGGCTTGATGGTACTATAGTGCAACAGCTCATTTTGAAATTACTGCATATTCTTGAATCTTGATAATAGGCTAGTTGTCTGGATTTGTAAATGTTGAAAGGGCAGTTCTCTAGCATGATGCTAGTCTATAGAAAAATGAGTGTTTTTTTATTCCTTATATAGTTTATTTGATCCGGGAGAGGGGGTATCCAGGTTATTGTTTTATGCTTGACATCAATTTAGTCTGTTAGGTCACAGCATCTTGTTTAAATCTCCAGCATGAAGTATTAAAGTATTGGGGCTCAATTTCCAAAATGTATCACATTTTTTTGGTTTACTCTACTAGGTTACTTGCAAGGTGCAAGTATATTTCCAGTTTGTTTTTTCCATCCTAGCTCTAGCCACAATGGCAAAATACTCCATTCTTGATATTAGCAAAATATGGCATCTTCCCTATAAGCTAGGTTGGTGTCTTGGTTTGCAACTGTTGATGGTAAGGCTTTATGGCTGGATATTGGCCTATAGAAAAGTGAGCAACTTCTTTCTGTAGTTAAACTTTCCTTGGATTATTTAGGTTACATTTCCTACTCATCTTCGATTTAATATTGGATCAAGTTACTCTATTTAAATTGCATTTTGTTTACTATTGGGGGCTAAATTTTCCATTGTGGTACAAGTGCCTCTCTGGTTTACTTTACCTGCAGTGTTTAACTGTATTGGCACTTTGGTTTATTTCGTTCTCTTGGCTTCTAGCATCATTAAATTGCTCATTTTATTTAGTGAAAGAATTAAACTAGCACATTTTGGCAAAGTTCTGATACTAATTTGGTGTTTCGATTTTTAATTATTGAATTTGAAG
The DNA here is from genome assembly GCA_003991445.1 of Oryza meyeriana var. granulata. Taxonomy (NCBI): domain Eukaryota; kingdom Viridiplantae; phylum Streptophyta; class Magnoliopsida; order Poales; family Poaceae; genus Oryza; species Oryza meyeriana. The sequence goes on from RYFJ01000091.1 coordinate 424,466, forward strand.
GTATTTTTTGTAGCATGACATTTGTTATCATATGACCGCTAGCCTTTAACAATATTGGTAGTGCTAAATTTCTAATATGTTCAATTCTACCACATGCCCGCATTCAGATTAAAATGAAGCATTGTGGTAGCTAGGTTTTGGCATGAATGTATCGCTTTCACTGCATGTTGCTTGCATAGTTGTTAGGTGGGCTTATTTAGTCTCCATGTTGGGAAGATTCCCTTGCTAAGGCAAACTAGGATGCCTTCAAAAGCTAGCCTTTTGGACAACGTTGACTCATACATGTAGTATTACTATAAGGTGGTACTCCCTTCATTTTTTAATAGATAACGCCATTGATTTTTGGCATGACGCTTGACCATTAGTCTTATTAAAAAATTTATGTAAGTATTGTTTATTTTGTTGTGACTTATTTTATCATTCGAGGAACTTTAAGCATTACTTGTTCTTTTGCATATTTGCACTAAATTTTTGAATAAGACGAATGGTCAAACGTCATATCAAAAATCAACGGTGTCAAATATTAAAAAACGGAGGGATTATAAAGCTATTTGCCAACCTAGGCAAATGAACCTAGCAACCACTGTAGCAACACCATTAGCATTAGATCTTTGGTAAAAGGTGCTTTGCATTGTCATTGGCGTGAGCAATATAATTTATTAACTAGCCTGTTAGCTTGAGTGGCATGTCTTATTGTCCAACTGAAAAGAGCATGTAGAACTTAGTCTGTCTTTTAAGTCAATCATGAAAAGAGCAAAAAAAAAAAAAGAATGATGCTAAATTGTTTATGATTGCATCTTGGCAGCTATACTATATCGTGTATGTTTAGATGCTACTGTATTATTGCGATGATTGGTGTTTGAAGAGTGAAGACATATCTTTCACTTGCGTTTGAACCTAACAGTTCTATGGGCTATGGATTATGCATAGTTCTATGTGTACCCGATATTTTGAACTTTGTTTCTTTATTTGTGTAAGTAGGGATGGTTACACGTTTTCCTTTTTTGCTTCTATATATAGTCTTATTGCCATCCAGTAATGGATTGGTTAGTTTAGTTATGGGTGGATCTGCTTATCCTAAGCATCCTTGAAACCTGCATGGATCTTTTTTGCTTCGTGCCTTGGGCATCAGGACATCCATCTTGATTTGCTTTGTCTCAGCCACACCCATAATCCTATACGGACAATCTTGAGTTAGGTAGTTCATTCAAATATTTGGAGCTACATAGTAACTTAGGTACCTAATGTGATTAATGAAAACACTTGCTATATTGTGCTGAATGCTTGGATTTAAGACCAAATGGGAATCTTTTATTGAGGCATCTTTCATCATGTATAAAGTTGCTTTGTGTTTTCTATTGCATGACCATACCTATTTCCACATGGTCATGCTCTGTCGTCTTTCCTCTCCTATTGTGCCATCTGTTACTATTTAAGAATTTATTCCTGTTTGCTCCGTGCTAAATGTTTTTCCCATCTTATTTGATATTTGATGGTAGACACTGTCGTAAATGAAAATCTAAATTACTAGATATCAATAGATGTGCCCTTTTTATCCATGTTGGTCTCTTGCAGTTCTAACGCAAATTGCACTAATACTTTGTATAAACCCTTGCATGCTATCAAAGCAAAATTAATTCATAACAGAAAATTTCAATGTAGCCTCTAGTACATCACAATTCATACATCGTGACATTCAATTGCGGCCTCATATGCCTCTGTGCCCTCAATTGATACTAACAATAATTGATGCAAATATGTGGAAAACGGAAGCAAATTCACTCTTTGGATGTTTGACATTCACAGTCCCAGGCCATTATTTTCTCTATCTCGCATACATCTTGGCTAGGTCCTAATCCCCTGAATCTTATGTCACCAGATTGGTTTGGCTTCTACGCTCAAGTCCTGCCTCGTAGCATCAATGGAACCTATACCCCATAATTGAACCGGTAATCAATTCAACGGGGTGTATAATATGCAATATCCTGGTTGGCCAATATGCAAAATCAAATGCCAAAAATGGTATGAAACAAGTCATATAAACCTAAACTATACGACACCCGCACCTAACATATATATATATATATATATATATATATATATATATATATATATATATATATCACCAACTAAACAACTTAATTTCATGAATGCAAAGCTATGTCCAACATGATAATGCAAGCCAAGTCTTGTTTATGTCAAGGTAGGCAAGCATGATAAATGTAAGGCGAGTCTCATGCATGCTTGAGATCTAGACATATTATCCCATCCCCCCCTACAACTGTGGGGTTTATCATAATGCACATTTGCATAGCCGTCCTGTTTTTTTTATGTTAAAGATCAGTGTCGGAGCTAGCTCCCGAGCAGGTCGGGTAGCCGCCTAGGCTCCGCTGCTGGCGCCTCCACTACCGACTGCCGTCAATATATGTAAAAAAGTGGTTGACCACAGGGAAATGCTATTAATCGTTCGGGTTCGAGAACGTCGCTGCCTTTGCACTGTTAAAGATGTTCATTATTATTATATAGTAAGTAGTTTCCCCAAAACCTTTGGTGTTGAAGAAATGTATGATTGTACTAATGCTTCGATGCCCATCGCTCCCCTACCGTGCTTGGGCCAATCAACTGGACATACTTGACGCGGAGTGCCAGAGTCCACCATATACAAGAGGGTTTTAAAGGGTCGGGCATGGGCTTGTTTGTAGTTGGGCTGAGCCCCTTTCAAGCCACCTTTCTTGAGGATTGGGCTTTTGAAGAAGTTGGTGAAGATGGGACTTAAAATTTTGGTTTTTTAACTTTGTTGGTTGAAGATTTTGCATGAGGCTTGATCATCTCATTGCCCATCCACTGAATTTGTTCTGAAATTTCCGTGGATATTTGAATGCAAAAGGATGCACAAGAGCATTGGAAGGGTAGGATGTAGCACCGGTTACTCCCTCCTTGGTATGAATATAATAAATTATGAGTTGTAGCAACATGTATCATGTGTCACATCTGGTACCATATAGATGAATTTATAAAAAGGGAGCAGCAAGATATTAAGTGATAACAAAGCAGGTGAGAATTATTGTTAGTGTTTATGGTAGTTAGAGATATATTAGGATAGGATTGATTTGTATAGACTCCTTCCTTATCTCTAGATCCTTCCTTATCTGTACCCATTGTACACCTATATATACTGGCCTATCGAGGCTCAATACAATTAATCTCGTTACATAGTATTTCTCTCCCCTACTATTCAACATGGTATCAGAGCGGGCTATGTTCTAGCGCCACTTCCAATCTTCTGCTGCCGTCGCCCCCGGGAGGAGCGATCTCGCTCCCGGGGGCGGCCACCCGTTTTGTTTTCTTATTGCTTCTTCATTCGTCGTGTCGTCGTCATCAAGTCAAGCAGCATGCAGTATCGGACCACCGCCTCCTTCGTCCCGGCCACCGCCTCCTCTATTCACCTTGACGATGTCGGATGGGAGCCGTGACCTCGCCGCTTCATGGTCTTCCTTTGCCCGTCTCCGGTCGGAGCTCCGCGTCGCCCAACGGTCTGCCAACCCCGACCCCGATCTACTCCTCTGCCGCCAACAGGGCCCGCCATCGAGGGCCTTGCCTCTAGCCGCCACTCCACCAAGCTGGATCTACTCCGCGCCAGTCGTCTCCGCCACTAGTGCCTGGGGGAACCGCCTCCGCCCCCTCTTCTCCGGCCCCGCTGTTCCCTGACTCCGCCGCCTTCTTTCGGATGGACGTCGGCGTTCGCTAGGCTCCCGACCTCCCGCTCCCTTCTCTGTATGCCTCTCTGAGGTAGTTGGAGAGAGAGGGGGGATGGGTGAGTCTGGCGTGGACCTGGTATATGGACCATCAAGGAGGACATGAGGTGCAGTGCTTGCTGCTTGCTGTTGTATCTTTCTTTTTCTTGTTCAGAGAGCGGATTTGTGTTGCCCACCGCCTCGTTGACATCTACGCGTCTCTGACATCGGCATGGACTCTGCTTCGACTACATCGTCCCACCCCCACGTTCTTGGCTTGATCACCCAATGGACTATCCGGGTACGACGACTTCTGCAGTTGATTATCTTCGAGTATGCATCTCCGCCATCAAGCTTCGGGTTACCACTGCGTCGCTCCTTCGGGCTGTAGTGTTGCTGCGTTTACTGGCTGTTGTAGCGCTGAGAGGGCCCTCCTCAGCGTGGCCTCACCGCCAGTGGACTTTCCACTGCTGCATCGACATGGAGTTGCAGCTGTGTCGCCTCTTCGGGTCGCAATGTTGCTACTCTCGTCTTCTTCACCATTGTTTGTGCATCGACCTTGTCGTCCGCACTGGTCATCGTCAGCCACTTGAGGTCTTCTTCGCCTACTCCGAGCATCACTGTCGCTCTAGGCCGGTGGTCCAGCTGGTCCTACATGGCTACCAATGTTGTTGTTCAGGCCGTTGGTCTTGCTACTTCACCTTCGTCTTTGTCCACTATGCCTCGTCACCAGTGTCGTCTCTTCTTCAACTACGTTTGTTCTGCTCCGACAATAGCAGGCTGCACTGGCACTTCTTCTACGCCACTCTGCGCACCGCGACTGTTTTGAAGGCTTTCTTTGCTGGTCTCCTCCAACATGGCGCAAGGTTCATGGTGGTCTCCTATCTCGCCCGCGCGGTATTGGCAACACCGCCGCGCGCGTTCGTCTCGAGTTGTCCCTGGGCCTGGCAAACCCAACGTGACATCTCGTCCTCAACGGTTTGACAGGGTCCGCTCTTTAGCGTCATCTTCCTCCACGACTGCTGCGACTGTGTCACCGTCTTCGTCCTCGGCGTGTCCTCATGCCACCTTGGTCCACAGCGCCATCCTGAGCGCCCGTGACCACTCCCTGGCGCCTCTTGCGCCCCACGGCTTGGTAGATCACTTGTCATCAACACTTGACTTCGGCTACATCGACCACGGCTACTCTATGCATGGCTATCTCGACCACGGCTACTTCGTGCCCTTCGCTTCGGCTACCTCGACTTCGGCACAAAGGGCTATCATCGAGCACTCTCGCCAGTTTCTTCTCCAGTCTAAGTGTCCGCGTTGCTCACGCTTGGACTGCTGGGGGATGTTAGTGTATATGGTAGTTAGAGATATATTAGGATAGGATTGATTTGTATAGACTCCTTCCTTATCTCTAGATCCTTCTTTATCTGTACCCATTGTACTCCTATATATACCGGCCCCCGAGGCTTAATACAATTAATCCGTTACATAGTAATATTTCTCTCCCCTACTATTCAACAATTATATCCCCCCATGCATTATATACCCTTCCTTTGTTTGTCCACTGAAAGAAATTTGTATAGATTTTGTTGGCGATATCAGAAAGTGTATGGGAATGGGCATATTAAACAGGAAGTCATACGTGTACACAATGCTCCAAATGGCTTGTGCCAATTTTTTTGTTGCGAACCATGTTAATTCTGTGAATTGTAGCTATTTCAGTCTTTATTGAAACTAGCCACTGAATTTCATCTGTACCCAACTTAGCTAGTTCAAATTGAGTTGAAGGACCTTTGGAACATAATTTTGATGCTTTTGAAAACACTACCTCATGCATTGAAAGCAAGATTTGCCTGGCACTATATTTTCCACTGCATTTTGTTGCGCTTGTTGTGCACCTGTTTGTTCCTTTGTTTTCTGTTAAATTGGATTGTTGCATAGTTGCATGTTCTTTACTGATGCAAGTGCTTGTTGTGCACCTGTTTGTTCATTTGTTTTCTGTTACATTGGATTGCTTCATACTTGCATGTTCTTTACTGAAGCTACCTATGGTGACTATAAGCACATCGCACTTAACCAACACTTGGGGTGAATTTGCGTAAATGCTGTCTGGTAGATGGTAGTCATTAGTGAATACTGACCAGACAATCATCAAAAATAGGTTTGCCCTTTGTGCTTAGACTGCTCTTGATCGAGGGGAACGAATCGCTACGTAGAATACCACATGGCACTGGAAAGATGTCCCATGCACCACTTGTCAGCCTCACATTGGATATTATTTCCGATTTTCACTTCATTATGACAAATAGCTCCAATCTAATTTAGCCCTAGCTTTCTGTCAGTGGATATAAGCTGAATTTTGTTATTCGTAGAGCCATTTCTTGCAGTGTTGCATTTGAAACACGTGCATCCTTACCACTGTGTCTATGACAGTTTGCTTAATGTGTCATTTCCTAGCAAAACCGGCATTGGGAAGACAGCCTAATGCTGTGTTGCCATTTTAGTATAGGATGCTACACATATTCTGTATATTACACATCTGGCTAGTAACATTGGGGTTTTCAGACCTTACTATCTATTTGCCAATTGTGGCATGCTACAAACTTTTTCCCCACACACTCATCGGATTTTTTTTCCTTCAGAAAGTTTATGTTATCCTTGCCCTATAGCTGCTGCAGGTATTGTGTGTGCTACTAATCTATGTAGAACCAAAATACTGAAGATATTTTCAGTCCATTGCCCTTATTTCATCTTTATCCTCTTGTCAGTTTTGGTATTCTACTATGTATCTCGTAGGGGTACACTGGTCCGAAACTTCTATTGAGAATTGTGATACTTTTTGAATGTTTACATTGTTTTTAATCTTAATAATAATTGCTGCTAAAGTTTCCTGATGCAGGTGCATTTTGGTGGGGAGTACATAGCTGGATACGTAGGTGCGATGTCCATTTTGTAGGCTGATCAACCCATCCTATACTCGGTTGCTGTACAGATTGCACAACTCTGCTGTGCCAAATTTATGCCTAATTCGGTGAAACTAGCTGATGATCGTGGTCTGCAGGCACTTATTTTGTTGACCTTCCAGCTTTAGTTTTGAAGATATGTAAGAAAGCTTTGCCTCATGATTACGGCAGCTTTCATGTAAAAATCATTTGCTAACTACTGTTACGATGCTAAATGTATTTTGAACTGTCCAAAATATGCTAGTACCTCTGCCTGATCTTAAACTGTCTGGTCTGAAGTCTTGATATTGAATGTTTACTTTGCATATCGAGTGATTGTCAGGAGAGTGTCCGTTTGATTTTTACAAAAAGCCCCTCCCCGGGACATCTAATAATCTTTTCGATACTTTTTCAGAGCAACCCTTTCTCTCGGCTCACTGGGTCTTCCGCTACAATCGCTGACCAACCGCCCCGGTCGTCGCCGGCGGAGGCGCACGATGCCGATGGCCTCCGCCGCCGCCGTATCCCCTGGCGACGCGCGACCTCGGCGCACCGCACTCCAGAACCTACTCTACTAGTCGGTGGCCTCGCCCTCCCCTCCGGCTCTTCTCGCGCTCCTCCGCCGCGTCCTCCTCCTTTCCCCCTCCTCCGCTGCAATCTCCCCTCACGAGGTCACACACCTCACGGAGATGGCCGCAGCGGCGTCCCCCCGCGCCGGAGCCGACGATGCCTCTGCGCTGCCTTTGCCACCTGGTGATAAATGGTAATGGTACTGTGCTTCCACTTGGTCAAGATCTTATTTCAGGCGAGGAAGATTTACTTTAGGTTTGACGCTGCAGTGTACTTTGAACTATTTGGTTAGAGATCATGCTGCAACCTGGCATTCTAGTAGTGTTTGTTGATCAATGTGACTGTCAAATTGAAATTGTTGGATTCAGTTTTTCCGTTTATTTGTCTGCTGAAAACTTACTACTTCTCTGATAATCTACTACTGTGGATCATAATACAATAAGCAAAACTAATATGGAGATCGACTCTCCTTGTTTGCTAGCAACGTTGAAATTTGAAATTAATAAACAATAAATTGTACTTGGCTTGAAGTCTCATTTTTATTTATGTCATAATTAGTAGTTTTGCAATTTAGAATTAACAAATACCAAGTTGTACTCATGTCTTAATTTTAGTATTTTGTTAATTAAATCAGTTGAATAAGAAAATAAAATAAGAGTAAATAATTACAAAATTGGAAGCTAATAGTTATCGAATTTTAGCTGACATGAACTATTCTTTTAATTGATACCATTATAATTCGGTTCCTCCTAGATAAGGGGCTAGATCTATTCAGTTCTTTCAATTAATAACTGGTGGAAGTGCAAAAAGGTGACAACCTGGTCCAAACCACTAGCTCCCCTGGCAGTTAGCAGTGCATGTTGTCATGTGTAGCATCTCCACAGCAACCAGACCGAGTCTCAGCGTACCACATTTTCCAAGCATGATATCATGGCCTGATTATATCCATAAGCACAGTGGCCAAGCAAGGAGATCAATCGTAACTCGAATATATATCGAGTATACGTACTATCCCTAAATATGCGTGGCCAGAAGAAACCCAAACCCCACCAATAATGTTCTCGTATACATATATCAACTTGTTGCTACAAGCCTACAACTGACCAAAGTTTTCTTGGTGTGATTAAGACAAATGTATGATAGTGGTCTACACCCTATATATATTCCAATGTGCAATGCTGAATAGCTAATCATAACGATTGTGAACAACATGAATTTCTTGCCATCACTGTACCTTGCACTAACACCACTACAGAGTCTGGAGTTTGTGGTAGTTGTGAGTTGTCAGTCACTTCTACACACTGATGATTCTGCATCCGTATACTCATATACTAGGCTTTTGTGAATGTGTGGTGAAAATTGTGATGATCTTCTAGCTAGGTTGGTTGGCTGATCTGGCCGGCCAATGGTTTTCATGGTCAGTGTCAACTGTCAAGTGTGACTAGGGCAAGGCATTGCAGAAGATGGGGAACAAACCTCATGATATGATCGGCATCTAATTATTTACTGATGTTATTATGTAGCTCAGAGTCTTCAGAGGCATTCCGTTATCGGTTTTTCTCACTAACTATTTCGGGAAATATGTATGTAGTTCGAAGGTTGAGCCATACATATAGTGGCAACTGGCAAGACAGAGTTTGTGTTGTTATCTGATAAGTACAATTGTTTTGTCAGGACACTTGACAATGTGTTACTCTCTGTTTGTTCCCTGTCCTTGCTACAGACAGATTATTCAAAGTATTTTTCATATGTAGTACAATTGCTGCATATTCACCATTTCAGCTATTGATTTACCTGACAGATATGATAGACAGCTTTATGAATTCTCGAACTTCAACTTCTGAATATCGTCATTCCCCCTTTCCAACTGAAAGTAGTTTGTCAGCAGCATAGCATTCAGCAAGCATCTTGGCTTGAAAAGACTACTGCTAACATTGATCTGATCTGAACTTCTTTCTCTTGTGCAGTTTCCAGGATATAATGTGCAAGCATCTTCAGGTTCACCACGATGGATAAGAATGTTTGGTGAGGTGCACAAGTCAGATTGTTACTGGTTGGCTAGAATAGGCCTATATGAAACAAGTTCGGTTGGCAACCTGCAAGAATCCCAATTCAAAGCGAACTCCCATTGATCAATCAACATCGTTCCATCAATTATCGTAGTGTGATGATGTTAGCACAGGAGCAAATACAGTTAATATTGGTGACAAAAACATGGTACGATTCTTCTTGGTCAGCACCTATCAGCGACACTTAACATGCATCCAGAACAGATGGCAAAGAATCGAAGCCGCGAGATAGACTACGACTTATTCGTAGGATAACTTAGAATGTTCCTGTTATATATTTCCTATGGTCTTGTGGTTGCCTACTCCTCATCCATTTTACACACATCTTGCAAGTTGCAACTAACATAATGTTTGCTCCAAGGCCAGAGGTCTCTGGAGGTCAACAAATTAGATGTAGATCCATGCAGAAGTTTCTGAATTCTGATTCTGACGATGCCTCTAGGTGTGCAGGAAGACTTCAGAGATGGATATATCATACATGGATGCAAATCCTAACAAGAGCGCACCATACATCGGCGACGCATCAGCATGCACTAACTTTAATTGCCAAGGCCCTAGTTGATTGCTGCCACCATCACTTGTTGGAATTATTTGTTAGGTGAATTATTCACACGGTTGCGTTGCTTGCTTGCTCCTCACATTTTGAAAAGAACCACCCCTCCAATGCAAATGAACTGCTCATCTCTTTAGATAGATGCATACTTAAAGCAAAATGAGTGCTTTCGTGTGAGAGGAAAAGATATGGTTAAGACATAATATGGATTACATAGCTCTGGCAGTTGTGAATTTGTGATGCATCTCCCCAAAAGTAGTTATGTGCGCTAGACGAGTGTATTATCTATTTCACATAGCTCATATAAACACACGCACACTCATTCCTATGAAAACGTACACGCATATCCTACTTGTATGAGCACGTTTAAAAGACGAATTCAACACAGATGTCTCGTTGTCGACAGGTACGTCTTTACCACTAAAAAAATAATTAGCCGTAAACACGAGCACCCATACCAAGTGTAGGACTTGCACCCAGGTGGATGGGTTCCACCACAATGAACCTAACCAGTTGAGCTACGCTCACTTCGCGTGTATTGTCTGTTTCTTGATTGGGAAGGAGCAAAACTTTCATGAAGGCCGGAACATTATACCAATCTTTTGTGGCCTAAATAAATTTGTTATCCAAAGGATCATTGGGAGCTCCTCTGATCTCTGTTTAGGGAATGAATCAATGAATTATTTGGGGTGCCCATTGTTTGCACCTCATCCTACGAAAAGAAAGTATCCTTGAGAGTATGTGACTATGTTCACTGTTATGATACGCTGGAATAAAAAGTTCAGATGTGGTCATCCATCTCCATGCATGACATTTCTCTATTGCTCCTGAGACGCCCTCCATTTCATACCGATGCACTGACAATGCATCACAAATTCAATTCTAATGAAATCTCGCCCATTTTTATTTACTATTGATATTGACCATGACAGACACAGTGACACACAATTTTAGTCACTTTTTAACCTAAAATGGCAAAAATGCCCCTGAAGTGGATGAGTTACGTTTTTCTTTTCTTTTGGAAGAACACTCTACGATTTCTATTTACATGCGCCCAGTTATATGTTAAATTCATCTTGTGCCGAAACATTTACTTGAAACCATACGGTGGCAAGTATTTGTTAAAAAGAGGGTCAATGTACCAATAGAAAAGGGAAGAGCGTCATTTACATTTTATAAGTGACAAGTGCACATTTTATAACTTTCTCATTGACTTACCCATGAATTTATTAAGAGGGTCACATTGTAAAAAAAGGACCAATGAAAAAGAACACACCACTTATCTTATCACACTTTCTGTTGATGGTTGTATAACCACCGAAACTGGTCTTCGGTTGTTTCTATCTTTGGAGAAAGAAGGGCCGAAGAAACTCCTCGTCATTTTCACCTTGAGATTGGAAGGGTACCAAGCTCAGTCTTATTTCTCTCTGTTTTTACTTTGTGAAATGAGGAATGGGTGAATGGACAATGGCACGTAGGAGGAGAACAAGGTTACTATGGTCTTGTTTGGGAGAGTTTCTATATCAGCTGCAACTTCTTTCAAAATCTTCAGCTGGCAGAAGCCTTTCCTAAACAGTTTAGATTTTCATCACATTTTAAGAATCTGTGTTGTAAAATCCAAAAAATGAACTAGAAGCTAGAAACTGAGAAATCTAGCTTCTCTAGATTTTTACTAGTTGATTTCTCACTAGCTACTTTTTAGAATTTTAAGCTTCCTCAATAAACCTATGTTTCCCAGAAAGGATAGGAAAAAAAGAAAGGTTACTGTGTTGTAGTTTCTGCGCATGCATCATGGTTGCAGATTGACACCTGTCATAAGCGAAGTATGAAGCATGACAATGCGCTTTTGCTATTTGAGATACTTATGTGCGGTGTATGCGCATGGTTGCATATGTAGTAAGAAACAACACCGGATCGCATTTTCATGTTTGAGATGAAGAGCCATAAAAAGTGAGCCAACGGGTCGAGTTGTGTCGAATAAATTCATTGGGAAT
>RYFJ01003857.1:0-47227 GCA_003991445.1 Oryza meyeriana var. granulata
GAATTTCTTAATCCAATGACAAAATATGTGCTTCGTGACTTGTACCATATCCAATCCAATTTGTTTTTTGATGCAATTTCAATTAGTCTTTGATACAAACGCGAAAATGCATTTCTTCCTCAATATGGCTATTGAGGCAAAGGAGTAGACCTTTCTAAGAACTAAAAGTTTATCGGAATATAAAAATTAAGGACACCTCTTAGATATATCATTCATATTCAGTTAATGAATATTAAGAAAGAATCACCTTTACCACTAAACTCATACCCACTACATGTAAATTATGATACCAACGCTTACCCTTTGTCCAAGTTAGCATTCGAGAAGATGCTCCTCTTAGTGAATGAAGCAGAGAAGGTTCCTGGAAGTGAACGTTGGTACGCAATTGCGGGGCCCTTTCCCCCACCTTGCCCTTTCTTTAAGATTTGATAGTCCGGTTGTAAAATAAACCTTTCTTCCACGCCCCAATGCGTTATGAACAATGTTTGCATTTCAATTGTAGTCGTATTCGTAACGATTACGACTACAATGATATTATTCTCTTTGCGCGAGATGTAAGTGTTCCAGGACTGCTGTAGGATAGTTTTGATTATTCCTACAAATATACATTAGAATATAGGGCACGCAGGGTCAGACGCCCAAAAATTCCTTTCTTTTTTTTGTTTGAATTGAAAAAGAAATTCGGGGAAGAAAATTTCCCCACCTATCATGAATCTGGGCCATAGAAGAAAGGTGAGATGTTTTTTTAGTTATCATAGACTGTCCTATGCTTAACGAGAAACAATAAATAACTTAAAGAAAAAGGGGCATAGAGTCCGAAGGATTTCCTGATTGTAAAGAAATTCTAAAGTCTCCGCTTTAGTCGATCCTCTCGTCTTACCTAATTTTTCTCCCCTTTATCCACCTCAATTCTAGTTATTATTTCTTGTTAGAGACGAGAAGATGAATAACTAAGAACACATAAAAAAGAGCATATAAAACCAAGAATTACTAAAAGTTAGCTTCCCAATAATCATTATTGCGGTATTTGTTCCCTTCCTTTTTGTCATGTTTTACCACGGCATTAAATATATGGGGCTAGTCGGCGGATGGAAAAACTCGGTGGTTGCAAAGGAACATAGGAGATTTTATATTGGTTCAGGCCCTCGATGTGAGGTAATACCCCTACGTCCAGTTTGTATTGTATTTCCTTTGAGGATATATGGTGGTGGTCTGATGAACTTGTGTTGCACCGTGCCCTCATGGGGCGCCCTGCTCCCTTACTATACTGGGAAGGGTTTTTACAAGGTAGGGTCAGCCCATCGGATTACGACTAGGAGATCTCCCTTAGAGATATAACGCACCCGACTAGGACTGTATATTCCTTTCTATACAAGGCGAGGTCGCCAAATCTAGCTATAATCTCTAATTTACAAGGCTAGGCCCATCCTCTATCCGACGTGGCCAAATGCTTGTTCATGAGGTACCTGGGCCCATGGGCACCCACAGTAGCCCTATCGAGACCTTCATAGTTGAGTCACAGCTGATTTGCCGAGTGCTCATCCTCCACGGTGAAGTCTTCCGAGTCGCATTGGCTCCGATACTTCTTTGTCTGAGTGCTGCTTCTCCCGAGTTCCTTGCTTCATGTCAGCTGGGCAGCTTTTGAGGCTATGAAGGGACTCCATGTAGATGTAGGAATAGTGTGCGCCAAATAGGCGCACCTATTAGGTGTAGCCCCGACTTTGTGCTTAATTGTGAAAACCATTAAAACATAAAGTCAAAGATCTTTAAACCTTGAAGTCTTTCCCGAGTAGATACTACTGGTATATGAGACTCTTCGGTATCATGTCAACCGGAATATGATTTATAGTCTTTGCCGGGTAGGGAACTACTCGTATATAGGACTCTTCGACTTCATGTCAGTCAGAATGTGTGTTTATAGTCTATTACCGAGTAGGATGTTATCCGTATATGGGACCTTCAGCTTCAGTCAGCTGGAAAAGAGGTTTATAGTCTTTCCCGAGTGGCGTCCACCTCGGAAGTTAGAACTCCTCCGCATCATGTCAGCGGGATATTGAGAAATTGTAATAGTCTCACCTGAGTAGTGCACTAGAAAGTAGACTCTTCAGCGTCATGTCGGCTGTCTGGAATAATGTTACTCATGGCAACTGTGGCCACGATGTAGGCCGAGTACCACTTATGAAAATAAATCCACAGCGTGGTCAGGTGTACCCGGAGAAAGATACCTGCATCCCCAAATTTTAATGAAGACCAGCTTGTGATCCTTGAAAGATATATCCTCGAGACCTGGTGGATAAAACAGAATACCAAACATATATGTTTAAGCTAATAAGGCTTTCATGAAGCCTACATATCTGTTACCTCATCGGTTCCTGTGGTAGCACCAGCGCTATAGATTTCAACTCAGCCTGCGGGTGGCCCACATGGAGCATGCTTATGTAGGACTCATATCTTCGGTGGTGGCTTACCAAATAAGCCAGCTGAGTGCCGACCTATCCGCATAAGCTCTATAGAAGTATCATCCATCGCATGTCAGGATGAGTTTTTTGTATTGGTAACCGCAATCAGCCAGAGAATCCTTATTCGCAAGCCTTTTCCGACTTATGTTCTGGATGCAGCCTGATTGTCACAGGTGCCCGAGCAGGTGTGATTTGCACCCCGGATCTGCTTGCCCTCCTGTAGGTGTGACACAGTGCATGAGAACATCTCCGGATGCGCTTTGACGATGTAAGCTTCTCTGACTTCAGAAAGAGCCGAGCAGGACGCGGTACCCGAACCTTGCATTAGCATAGGCATTCGGCTAGCGACCCTCATGGGGCATACCCTAACCCAACAGAGTTATAGCCAAGCGACGGTACCCGAACTAATGCATTAGCATAAGATTCGGGTAGTGACCCTTCATGGGCGTACCTCACTCTCAGCCGAGTGATTATACGACCCCTGACTAGTGCCGGAAGTCGGTTGTCAGCTCATATGGAGCATAGCCAAGGAAGATGACGTCCCGACTGGCGCAAGTACTTCGGTAAGTAGCCCTCATGGAGCATCCCGAGTGTAATTTTGGCAGACTTGTCCAGCCCCGAGCGTAGGAGATAGCTCGCAGCCCTGAGTTCCGTCCGCGTATCCGAGCGGGCCTGCAATATAAAGATATCGATTGAGTAGCATCTGATGATGGAAATAATCACCGAATAAAATGTATTTACAATATATGTAAATACGTGTTCTCCCTCTTTTTGATATTTAATTCTCTCAAGTAGTTGACCCCTTACGTTTAAGCACTCTGCCCGACTAGTCATAGCGCCCTAGCGTCGGGAGTTGGCTCATGGCTCTTCTCGGACACGCGTTTTGGGTGACTTTGAGTTCCCGTCTTACATGTAGCAAAGTTCACGGACGAGGATTTTATGCTACTCGGAGTACTTTGCAATCATTTAGGACAAAACAGAAAAAAGTAAATGTGCAGCTTGTACACCTATTAGGTGTAAGCGGCTGTGGCACTAGCAAGGCCCAAGTGAGAGATGTTTATCAAAGCGACATAGCTGTGTTCGGTATTTGGGAGTGGGGATGCCATCCTTGGCGTTTGCTTATGAGCCTCCCCGAGCATGTTCTTGTTAGTTCTGATAATCAGTTGTTGAAGGTCGAAGACGGTTGTGACTGACTGCCACAATGACAGCCGTCCGACTTGCGATTGTGATTCCCGGCTTTAGTCAGGACCCATGTCGTTGGTGCCCTCCGCTTCTTCTGTCAGGGATGCCTTTTTGTCTCTCGAGAGCCTCAGCAACAGCGTGGGCTGAGTCGGCGTACTTGTTGCAATGTCGATAGGGCCTTGACAGAGTTGGAGGCTTCCGCGTGAATTTGTCGATGAACGAGATGTCTTTGCTCCTTTCGAAAGGCGCGATGACGACCTCGTCCCTGATCTTCGGGATTGAGTTCCTCTTCTCAGAAATCTCTTGAGAAGTCACGAAGAGACTCGTTCTTCCTTTGACGCAACGTGATATAGGGTCGTACTCGGAAGATGGCCTCTCGTAATGTTCCCTGCAGTTGGTGATGAAACGTTTCCGGAGTTCTCCCAAGCGCCGATTGATTGCTTGGGAAGTCCTGTTGCATGTCCTCGCTGAGTTCGGCTAGAGCAACTAGGGAGGTAGTTCAGCTGATTTGACTTATTTGTTGGTCACTCCCGCAGCTTGGATTGAAGAGTGTATGCTGTGAGCAGGACTCGGGATTCGGTCTTGCCGTCGTATTTTTCGATGCCCTGTAGGCTTGAAGAACTGACGGCCAGTCGACCTGTTGTAGCTCCTGGGTGAAGGCTGGTATGCCTTCATCGTCATGAGGGCTCCGACTCCGAATTTACGGCGGCGATTGGGACTGCTCGTGGTGGAGGCCAAAGCGCTCGTTCTCGTCTCTCCAGTTGGCGTTGCTCATCCTCCTCTCGTTCGCGGCGCCAAGCGCTGACGTTTTGTGAAGGTCACGCCGTGGTTGGCCTCGGAGCCGGCCGTCGTCGTTGGGGTTGCCGAGTGACGTTTGGTGTGACTCCGAGATGCTGCGACTAGAGCTCTGGTGCTCAGCGTCGCTTTGAAGCGGATGAGACTGCCGTTGGGAAATCGACTGGTTGGTCGGTATGAGGGTATCACCCGACTGTTGGTGTTGTTGACATGCAGCAGCTGTAAGCATGGCTTTTTTATCCTTGCGATCGTCGGGGTGGCCTGGTGATCAGGTCCGAACTGGAGTGTATCCAGCTAGAGTTTGCAGCGGCCACGATTGTTCTGTTGGGGTGTGACGAAGACATCGTGGTTCGCCGACTCGGTGGTTTGGAGGCACTTGTTGCTGGCAGTCCGCCGGCTCTGCGCAGATCGTCGTTGCAGTCGCGCAGGCGTCTTGCTTCTTCCTCTTGTTGTTCTCGCAGTCGGCGGCCTCCTCCTCTTGCTGTTCGTGTAGTCGGCGTGATTCCTGAGTAGGAGTAGAGCCTTTGGCATGCAGGGTGCATGAAGATTTCGTCGGGGAGAGAAGCTTGCCGAGCTGCTATCCGACTTAGGAGTCGTAGTCCGACTGAAGTCGTGGGGTCCCGACTTCGAGTCGAAGTCGGATGGTTGATGGGGATGACGTAACTCCGACCTCCTAGATCCGATGCTCGAGCGGCTCGGGGCCGTATCCGAGTCGAACTCCAGGGGATCGGGTTTGCCGCGTCGGATGTAGATTGTAGATATCCGCGAGCGTCTCCGAGTCCGAACGGGAAATTGACGATCTTTCCCTTCTCGGCCGTCCTGATCCTCGGCCGGCTCGAAACCGAGTCCGAGTCGAACAGCTGAAAGGAAGAGTTGTCCCTGGGCCTCTGGGGCGTATAGGAGATCGCCGTAGCATGTCGTCAAAGATGCCACAGGTCGTTGTGGCCGACAAGCGCGGAGTCGGCTGGTTCCTCGGCCGGTTGGGATCGGGTCCGTGCTCGGCCAAGGTGAGATTGCCGAACATGTCGGCGGCGAAAGTCGAGGCTTCCAAATGTAGATGTGTATTTCGGAGAGAAGTTTTGCCGCCGTCGACTCCAGTTGTTGGATCCATCGAGCTTGTAGATGTAGATCGCGCCGAAGCCCATACCTGGCGCGCCAACTGTCGATGTTTTTACCCGGCAATAAATATTGGGGCTAGTCGGCGGATGGGTAACTCAGTGGATTGCAAAGGAACACAGGAAGATTTTATACTAGTTCAGGCCTCGATGTGAGGTAATACCTACGTCTAGTTTGTATGTATTCCTTTGAGGATATACGGTGGTGGTTCTGATGAACTTGTGTGCACCTGCCTCATGGGGGCCCTGCCTCCCCTTATATACTGGGGGACAGGTACAAGGTAGGAGTCCCATCGGATTTAACGACTAGGAGATCTCCCTTAGAGATATTAAACGCACCCGACCTAGGACTGTATATTCCTTTCTATACAAGGCGAGGTCCGCCGAATCTAGCTATATCTCTAATTACAAGGCTAGGCCCATCCTCTATCCAAGTGGCCCAAATGCTTGTCATGAGGTACCCGGGGCCCATGGCACCCACACTTTTCCTACTTGGATCAGGCATGTTGGATTTTCCATATCCATATACATCAAACCTTAGGGTTCTAGAACCCTCCTTTTTGCTAGTCCTGTTGGAAACGAAAAATCCTAAACCAGGAGCAGTATAAATTCTACTGCCGTGCACTTTTTACAAGAAATTGGTGATATAAACTCCACCATAGTTTGTTCAAAATGCACCAACCAGAATCCCTGGAGAATATTCATGTACCCCATTTTCTAAGAGAAGAAGGTACCTGCTGAATCGCTTCACAAATCAGCCCAAACTTTTTAAAAAAATTGCAAAGTTTGAACTTGAAGGTTTTTCAAGGATGCTTGTTAAAAATTGTTTTTAACCTCTCACGAAAAAAATTATACCCAGCCATATAGGTATATTGAAGAGTGCGAATTAGTTATACCCCACCCAATTAGAATTAGAGGAAATAAAACATAAATGGAGAAAGTTCTCATGATAAGATCAGCCAATAGAAGAAAAAGTCCTAATTTTTAGACCATTCTGAGCATGTGAAAAGTCAATTCAATAGCCTAAAGATAAAAACCTCTACTTTTGTGCAAGTGATAAGAGAGAATATGAAAGATTTTCCTATTTTTCTTGATTTTCTTAAGATTTTTTGAACCTGACCATGAATAGACTTCTATATCTCGATATATACATATATAATGTACATTATGCAGTAGACCTATAATGGGAAATGAAAGTGGCTAATTTTGGAATTGAATAAGAAGCCCTTTTAACTCAGTGGGAGAGTAATGCCATGGTAAGGCATAAGTCATCGGTTCAAATCCGATAAAGGGCTTTTTTTTTACTTAGTGGTAGAGTAATGCCATGGTAACACGTGAGTCAGTGGTTCAAATCCGATAAAGTACTTTATTCATTCACTTTCTGTCTTTATTTTTGAAAATTTCTTTTTTTATTGAATTTGATGACTTAGTGCGAGATGCATGCATTTTTGGTCTAAACACTAAACGAAGTTGTCGATGTTTTACACTGGCAATAAATATATAGGGCTGCTCGTTGGACCGAAACTTGATGGATTGCAAAGGAACACGAAGAGTTTATATTGGTTTAGGCCCTTGGGATGAGGTAGTACCCTACGTCCAGTTGTGGTGTATTTCCTTTGAGGATGTATAACTTCTTCTGCCCTGAGGGGGCGCCCTGCCTACTGGGGGACAGGGTTACAAAGTAGGAGTCCCAGTCGGACTACGACCAAGGGATTTCCTTCTAGAGATATAACGTTCCTGACTAGGACTATATTTTCCCTATCGTACAAGGCTAAGTCTGTCGAGTTCTGTCATATTCCTAATTACAAGGCTAGGCCCACCCTCTGTCCGAGTGGCCCATATGCTTGTCATGAGGTACCCGGGGCCCATGGCCTCGCACCAGCAGCCCCTGAGACCTTCATAGTTGAGTCACATCTGATGTCGAGTGCTCATCCTCCACGGTGAAGAATTCTTGAGTATACTGCTCCCGAGTACTCTTTGTCCGAGTACTTCTTCTCCCGAGTCTTGCTTCATGTCAGCTGGCAGTGAGGCTATGAAGGGCTCCATGTAGAAATATGAATAGTGTGTGCCGAATAGGTGCACCTAATAGGTGTCCGCAAGACTTTCCGACTTATATTCTGGATGCAGCATGGTTGCCACAGATGCCCGAGTAGGTATATTACAGAATCTGCTTGCCCTCCTCAGGTGTGACACCGTGCATGAGGACTCCGGATGCACTTTGATGATATAGGTCTTCTCTGACTTCAGTAAAGCCGAATAAGGTACCCCAAACTTGCACTAGCATAGGATTTGGCTGGCGACCCTCATGGGGCCCAGCGGAATGGTGCTCGAGCTCCGACTGGTGCCGGAGGTCGGTTATTAGCCAAATAAGGTACCCGAACCTTGCATTAGCATAGGATTCGGCTGGCGACCCTCATAGGGCGTACCTCACCCAACCGAGTGGTACCTGAACTCTGACTGATGCCGGAGTCGGTTATTAACCCACATGGGAGCGTAGCTAGGGTAGATGATGTCTGACTAGCGCAAGTACTCGGTCAGTAGCCCTCATGGAGCATTGTGAGTGATTCTTGAAGCGTCGCACTCCAAGCATATCTTGGCAGACGGATCCAGCCCCCGAGCGTAGGAGATAGGCTCGAAGCCCTGAGTTCCTGTCACGCGTATCCGAAACTGGCCCTGCATTATAAACATATTGGATGAGTAGCATCTGATGATGAAAACAATCACCCGAATAAATTTTACGTGTTATTCCTCTTATTGATATTAATTTCCCCGAGTAGTTGACCCCTTACGTTTAAGCAATCTGCTTGACTAATCATAGCCCCCTAGCGTCGGGAGTTGGCTCATGGCTCTTTCCCCGACACGCGTTTTGGGTGACTTGAGGTTCGTCTTTCATGGAGCAAAGTTTCATGGATAGGAATTTATGCTATTCGAGTACTTTTGTAATCATTAAGAGAAAAAACAGAAAAAAAATGCGTAGCTTGTACACCTATTAGGTGTAAGTGGCTGCGGCATTGGCAAAGCCAAGTGATGAAATACTCATCAGAAAGCGACTTAGTTGTTCAGTATTTGGGAGTGGGGATGCCATCCTTAGGTTTGAGCTTGTGAGCCCCCGAACATGTCACTTGTTGTTCTAATAATCTCCAGTTGTTGAAAGTCGAAGACTATTGTGACCGATTGCCACAATAAAGCCGTCCAACTTGCTTTTGCGGTTCTCAACCTTAGTCAGGGCCACATTATTAGTGTCCTTCCACTTCTTCTGTCAATGTGCTCTCTTGTCATCGAGGGCCTCAACAACAGCATCGGCCAAGTCGGCGTATTTGTTCGCCATGTCGAATAGAGCCTTGACAGAGTTGGGAGGCTTCCGAGTGAATTTAGCGATAAATGGGGTGTCTTTGACTCCTTTTCGAAAGGCGGCGATGACGACCTCGTTCTTGATCTTCGGGATTGAATTCTTCTTCTTAGAAAACCTCTTGATGAAGTCACGAAGAGACTCGTTCTTCCTTTGATGCAACTGATATATGTCGTACTCGGAAGATGGCCTCTCGTATGTTCCTTGGAAATTGGCAATGAACCGTTCCCAGAGTTCTCCCTAGGAGCTGATTGATTGCTTGGGATGTCCCGTTAGCCATGTCCTCGCCAAGTCGGCTAGAGCGACTGGGAGGTAGTTAGCCATGGCTTTGTGATCTCCTCCAGCTACTTGGATCGCCAGAGTGTAAACTGCGAGCCAGGACTTGGGGTCAGTCTTCCCGTCGTATTTTTCAAGTCTAGTCAGCTTGAAGCTTGATGGCCAGTCGACTTGTTGCAACTCGTGGGTGAAGGCCGGTACACCTTCATCTTCATGAGGACTCCGACTCTGCCTTTGACGGCGAAACCGCTTGTGGTGGAGGCCGAAGCGCTCGTTCTCGTCTTCTAGTCGGCGTTGCTCGTCTTCCTCTCGTTCACGGAGCTGAGCATTGATGTCCTGCCGAAGATCACGTCGTAGTCGGCCTCGGAGATCCCGGTTGTCCTGACGGTCGTCTGGATGTCGGTGCTGTCGGGCAGTATTGTGGTTGCCGAGTGATGTGTGGTGTGACTCTGTGTGTAGCCGACTAGAGCCTGCCACTCGGCGTCATGTTAAGGCAGACAAAATCACGGTTGGAGAACCTGACCGATTGGTCGGTATGAGGGTATCGCCCGACTATTGATACTATTGACATGCAGCAGCGGTGATCACGGCTTTTATCCTTGCTATCGTCGGGGTGGCCTAGTGATCAGGCCCGAACTAGAGTGTATCCAGTAGAGTTGCAGCGGCCACGATGTTCTATTGAGGAGTAACGAAGACGTCGTGGTCACCGACTTGGGTTTGGAGGATTTGTTGCTGGGCAGTCCGCCCAGCCCTGCGTAGGTCATCGTTGCGGGCGTGTAGGCATCTTGCTTCTTCCTCTTGTTGTTCTCGCAATCGGCGGGCCTCCTCCTCTTGCTGTTCATGTAGTCGGCATGATTCCTAAGTAGGAGTAGAGCCTTTGGATGCCATGAAGATTTCTCGTGGTGGAAAGAAGCTTGCCAAACTGCTGTCCGACTTAGAGTCGGAGTCCGACTGAGAGTCAAAGTCCAAATAGTTGATGGGGGTGATTATAACTCCGACCTCCCTAGATCCGATCTCGAGCGGCTCTGGGCCGTATCTGAGTCGAACTCCAAGGGATTGGGTTTGCCACATCGAATGTTGTTTGAAGATATCCGCGGCGTTGCCGAGTTTGTATAGGAGATTGACGATCTCCTCCTTCCTTAGCCTGATCTCGGCCGGCTCAAAACCGAATCCGAGTTGAACACTGAAAGAAAGAGTTGTCCCTAGACTAGGGCAAAATGAAGATTGCCGCAGCAGGTCGACGAGGGTTGCTGCAGTGTTGCGTGGGCTGACCGGTGCAGAGTCGGCTTGGTCCCTGGCCGATCGGATCGGGTCCAAATCGGACAGGGCGAGGTTACCAAATTCATTGGCAATGAAGTCGAGGCTCCTAAAGGTGATTGTTTCCCCGGGAAGTTGATGCCATCGACCTTGATTGGATCCATCGGGCTTGATGAAGATGATCTCGACGAAGCCCCTACCTAGCGCACCAACTATCGATGTTTTACACCGGCAATAAATATATAGGGCTACTCATCGGACCGAAACTTGATGGATTGCAAAGGAACATGAAGAGTTTATACTGGTTCAGGCCCTCGGGATGAGGTAATACCCTACGTCCAGTTGTAGTGTATTTCCTCTGAGGATGTATGACTTCTTCTGCCCTCAGGAGGTGCCCTGTCTCCCCTTATATACTGGGGGGCAGGGTTACAAAGTAGAAGTCCCAGTCGGACTACGACCAAGGGATCTCCTTCTAGAGATATAATGTTCCCGACTAGGACTATATTTTCCCTATCGTACAAGGCTAAGTCTGCCGAGTTCTATCATATCCCTAATTACAAGGCTAGGTCCACCCTCTATCCGAGTGACCCATATGCTTGTCATGAGGTACCCGGGGCCCATGGCCTCCATAGAAGCAGGGAGTGTAAATTGCAAAAAAGAAATTGGACTCTTTTTCCTATTCGATCAATCAAATCACTACCCGTACTGAACTAACATAGAATCCCCTTTTTTATTAATCTATTCTTATTCTATATCCTTTATAAATAATTTCCCTAAAATGTAGGGGATGATCGGTGAATTAACCTAACCATCAACTAAAGAAAAGCCTACAAAGCATAACGGAAAAGTAGGAAGGACTCCTTGCTTTGGATCTAGTTATACTCTTCGAGTATATTGACAATTCCAAAAAACTGCTCATACTATCATTGTAGTATAATGAGGAGCGGTTGTATATGGCCCTATCATCGAGTGATGCTCCAATCGTCTAGTGGTTCAGGACATCTCTCTTTCAAGGAGGCAGCGGGGATTCGACTTCCCCTGGGGGTAGGGAGTATTATGAAAGGAGGTTAATCATAGATTATCAAAAACCCTAGAATAAATTCTTCCTGGGTCGATGCCCAAGCGGTTAATGGGGACGGACTGTAAATTCATTGACAATCTGTCTACACTGGTTCAAATCTAGCTTGGCCCAAAAATCTAGGGCTTCGTGAATATCAACTAAATCAATTTTATTTTATGGAAGAAAATAAAATGTTTGATCCATAGAAATAAGCGATAAAGAGAAAAGAAGAAATTTTTTTCTAATCTATATCAAAAAACCTATTTTGGCTTTAGTATGGATAATGGATCTTCCTATGTTATACTATTCCACTCAACCATGAATTGATTTGATAGATCTGATATTCATAATATTGAATTGATTCTGTATTATCAGAATGCAAGTCCTCCCCTTGAATTTACAGGATACCCCTTTTCCTCTCCATGGGATTACATCCCGAGTTATTGCGAAAAAAAGAGGTTATGGAAGTCAATATTCTCGTATTTATTGCTACTGCATTGTTCATTCAAGTTCCTACTGCCTTTTTACTTATTATTTATGTAAAAATAGTTAGCCAAAATGATTAATTGGAAGTCCAATTAATCATTAAAGAAATGAAAAAGGGATTAAATAAAATAAAAATCCAAGTCTTAAATGAAAGGATCCGGTTGGAATTCTAAAGTGTGGTGTAGTTCTTTCTACCACACTTTAGAGTCTTTCTATTATATTATCTTGAATCCACATAGAATAGATTACAAGATTGAAATAGTAGTCTAATTCAATTTCTTTTTTACTGCATCTACTTAATTTTAATCAAGTCAAAATAAAAAATTGAAGACAATTCTTCATTGAAAGAATCCATGGAGGGAGAGAAAATAATATGAGAATAGACTATAGTAAAAGAAAAAAGGAAAAGGAAAAAACCAGCGAATCTTTCATGCTTAAACATGCCGCGGAATGTTTCAAAAGAGCATAAAATTTGTTTTAAGAACTAAGAATAAGAAAAGAGTATAAAACAAATGGAAAATGTGCGATATGTTGGGAATAGCTCCGTGGAAGAAAGTCTAATTTTCTTATGTATAGAACTTTTTTAACCATTGGTCGTTTCTAGTAGAGATTATGAATTGCTCTAATCGCTCTTTCTATTTCTATTAGTAGAATAGAAATAGAAAGAATAGAAAGACTCTTTCTTACAAGAGTTTCTTACAGGAGTGAAACAAAATTAAAGAAAGAGAGAAAGAATAAAGTTGGGCAAAATGATTAATGCAAAATGGTCAATTAAAGAAAAGAGTTGATACAACTATTCGACTACTTAATTAATTTGTAGTATCCCTAGAGTCCACTCCTCCCCCATACTACTAGTGAAAGAGAAAATGTAAAGACTACCATTCAAGCAGCCCAAGCGAGACTTACTATATCCATGTAAATTTTGTCTCCTATTTCTATGAAGGAATTATTCTACTATTGATGAATAATCATAGTAGAATCAAGGGTACATAGTCAAAAGGGGATTCTGCCCTAAGGCTATGGATGAATCAGTTCAAAGAATTTACTCTTACCAAATTCTTAGAGTATTTCTGGTAGAATTGGGGAGCATTAAGTATATATACGATACATAGCCCTTTTCCTTAAAAAAGAATAGGGGGATGATGTCCTGAATAGAAGACAAGAACAGGAATAGGAAGATCTTTTCTTCCTTTTGTTACACTTTTTTTATAAGCAAAGGGTGTCAGAATATATCCTAAAATTAGGATAGATAAATATTTATTGGATACCTACCTTACCTATGTTTATTTTTGACCTAAGCCCTACTACCCCACATTCTATCATTCTATGAAAAAACTGAAGAAATTTTATCCACAACTCCGAAATTGATTTTGGATCAGCCTATTCAACCCGATTCTCGACAGAATCAGTAACCCTTACTTTAGTGTATGTAGGTACATAAAATGTACGATAAATAAAATGTATGATAATTAGGAATTCTTGATATCCCTTCATGCAATCCCTTCTTCAATCTTAGATTGAAAAAAAAGAATACCCCTTAGGGCCCTTTGGATACCAAGATTTCTGATATCTTAGCCTCCTAGTTTTAAATTCTTGAATCGAATCAATTAAGAATCAATTCAAATTAATAAAAGAATAAGGAAACGCTATCTCATCCCTATTGGTAGCGGTTTGGCACCCAGATTTGAACTGAGGATAAAGGATTTGCAATCCCATGCCTTACAGCTTGGCCATGCCGCCAAAAAATACAATCTAAAATCGAGAAAAGAGCAAGTATTCATCCACGTTTTCTTACTAAAACTGACTTTCTTTTATCTTGAATCCAATTCTACTTACTTTTTTCCAATCATTTTCAAAAAATCTATTTGTGCTTTTTTTGGATCCAGTTTCAATTATTCTCCTCGAAGGATTCTATCTTAAAACACACATCGCTAACACTAGAAAACTTCCCTTTCCTTTCTATTGAAATGAAAAAGGAGAAAAAGTGGATCTCCAGTCACAGATTACAAAATTCAGAACAAATTGGAACCATTAACTAGAATTCTCTTTTTATTTTGAATTGCAGTAGTGAATGACTCTTAAATCGGTATTCTCTCCCGCCTGCCATTTAATGGCATAATAAAAGACAATCGATTTATGCCTAATCCGTATATAGGTAAACTCCAAGCTCGAACAGCATTATTATCTATAGATCCCCCTTATGTACATATCTCTGTGGAGAATCGTTCTTTAATTTTTCATTGCATTAAATATCTTGAATAAAAAAAAGAAAGTTGACTTTGATATGTAGAGGTCCAAAACTAGATTGGCATGTACTTAAAAAAAGTACATACTTTATTTTAGGATTCTACAACGAAATCTTCTATTTTATAGAAATTCTACTACTACGAAACAAAAAAGAACCTTCAAATTCTTTTTTGAAATTAAACTAAGCGTGCTATTCTCAATCGAACTAAAGTCAAACTTTCTAGTGCTTCTAAATTATTATATTATGGGTTTATCCCATTCATAGAAAGGAGATAAAATGCGAAATCTTTGCCGTCCGATCTAATTAGAATATCATAAAGTGTAAGTGGCAGAATTTTTTTTCGAGGTTCTAGGAATGTTTTATCAATTCATTTTCATTCCATTTGGACCCCTGGCAAATTCGAACTTTCGTTGAAATTGTCTCTATTCATATGTATGAAATAGATATATGAAATATGTATGTGGAGTTCCCAAGAATTTCATGTGATTTAGTAAATAGAATAGATTCCATAATTGCTAGATCGATCCATAGGGATTGATAAAGAGTGAGCTGATAATGGAATTTTGCTTTGATAAACAGGAAACATAAGATTAAGATGCTCTAGAATGGAAATGAGGGAATGTCCACAATACCCGGATTTAGTCATATCCAATTCGAGGGATTTTGTAGGTTCATTAATCGAGGCTTGGCAGAAGAACTTGAGAAGTTTCCAACAATTAAAGATCCAGATCACGAAATTGCATTTCAATTATTTGCAAAAGGGTATCAATTGCTAGAACCTTCGATAAAGGAAAGGGATGCTGTGTATGAATCACTCACCTATTCTTCTGAATTATATGTATCCGCGCGATTAATTTTCGGTTTCGATGTGTAAAAGCAAACCATTTCTATTGGAAACATTCCTATAATGAATTCCTTAGGAACCTTTATAATAAATGGAACATACTGAATTGTGATCAATCAAATATTGCTAAGTCCCGGTATTTACTACCGCTTGGAATTAGACCATAAGGGAATTTCTATCTACACCGGGACTATAATGTCAGATTGGGGAGGAAGATCGGAATTAGCAATTGATAAAAAAGAAAGGATATGGGCTCGCGTGAGTAGAAAACAAAAGATATCTATTCTAGTTCTATCATCAGCTATGGGCTTGAATCTAAAAGAAATTCTAGATAATGTTTCCTACCCTGAAATTTTCTTGTCTTTCCCAAATGCTAAGGAGAAGAAGAGGATTGAGTCAAAAGAAAAAGCTATTTTGGAGTTTTATCAACAATTTGCTTGTGTAGGCGGGGACCTGGTATTTTCAGAATCCTTATGTGAGGAATTAGAAAAGAAATTTTTTCAACAAAAATGTGAATTAGGAAGGATTGGTCGACGAAATATGAATCGAAGACTGAATCTTGATATACCTCAGAACAGCACCTTCTTGTTACCGCGAGATGTATTGGCCGCTATGGATCATTTGATTGGAATGAAATTTAGAACGGGTGTACTTGACGATGACAATATGAATCACTTGAAAAATAAACATATTCGCTTGGTTGCGGATCTGTTACAAGATCAATTCGGACTGGCTCTTGGTCGTTTACAACATGCGGATCAAAAAACTATCCATAGAGTATTCATACGTCAATCGAAACTGACCCCACAAACTTTGGTAACTCCAACTTCAACCTCGATTTTATTAATAACTACTTATGAAACCTTCTTTGGTACATACCCCTTATCTCAATTTTTTGATCAAACCAATCCATTGACACAAACTGTTCATGGGCGAAAAGTGAGTTGTTTGGGTCCTGGAGGATTGACGGGGAGAACAGCAAGTTTTCGGAGCTGAGATATCCATCCGAATCACTATGGCATATTGTCAATTGACACGTCCGAAGGAATCAACGTGGACTTACTGAATTTTTAGCTATACATGTGTCGATGTTTTACACCGGAATAAATATATGGGCTACTCGGCGATGGAAACTCGGTGGATTGCAAAGGAACACAAGGAAATTTATACTGGTCAGGCCCTCGATGTGAGGTAATACCCTACGTCCAGTTGTATGTATTCCTTTGAGGATATACGGTGGTAGTTCTGATGAACTGTATGGCCGTGTGCTTCTATGAGCTCTTCTACCCTCATGGGGCGCCCTGCCTCCCCTTATATACTGGGGGACAAGGTTACAAGGTAGGAGTCCCCATCGGATTACGACTAGGAGATCTCCCCTTAGAGATATAACGTACCCGACTAGGACTGTATATTCCTTTCTATACAAGGCGAAGTCTGCCGAATCTAGCTATATCTCTAATTACAAAGGCTAGGCCCATCCTCTATCCGAGTGGCCCATATGCTTGTCATGAGGTACCCGGGGCTCATGACACCCCACAGTAGCCCCCGAGACCTTCATAGTTGAGTCACAGCTGATGCCAAGTGCTCATCCTCCACGGTGAAGTCTTCCCGAGTGCATTGCTCCCGAGTGCTCTTGTCTGAGTGCTGCTTCTCCCGAGTCCTGCTTCATGTCAGCTGGCAGCGAGGCTATGAAGGCTCCATGTAGATGTTGGAACTAGGATGCGCCGAGATAGGCGCACCTATTAGGTGTAGCCCCCGACTTTGTGCTTAATTGTGAAGACAATTAAAACATAAAGTCAAAAGATCTTTAACCTTGTAGTCTTTCCCGAGCAGATTACTACTGGTATGTGAGACTCTTCGGTATCATGTCAACCGGAATATAATTTATAGTCTTGCCGAGTAGGAAACTACTCGTATGTAGGACTCTTCGACTTCATGTCAGTCGGAATGTGTGTTTATAGTCTTGCCGAGTAGGATGCTACTCGTATATGGGACTCTTCAGCGTCATGTCAGCTGGAAAAGGGGGTGTTTATAGTCTTTCCCGAGTAGTATACTACTCAAAAATCAGACTCGTCGGCATCATGTCAGCCGGGATGATTATTTATAGTCTTTCCCAAGTAATATATTACTCAAAAATTAGACTCGTCAGCTTCATGTCAGCTGGAAAAGGTGTTTATAGTCTTTCCCGAGTGGCGTCCCATTCGGAAGTTAGACTCTTCGGCTCGTCAGCCGGAAGAATGTTTATAGTCTTTCCCAAGTAGTATGCTACTCGAAAGTTAGACTCCTCCGCATCATGTCAGCGGGAATAAGAATTTTATAGTCTCTCCCGAGTAGTGTACTACTCGGAAGTTAGACTCATCCGCGTCATGTCAGCGGAATGAGAATTATAGTCTCTCCGAGTAGTGTACTACCTCGAAAGTTAGACTCATCCGCGTCATGTCACGGGAATGAGAATTTTATAGTCTCTCCCGAGTAGTGCACTACTCGAAAGTTAGACTCATCCGCGTCATGTCATGGGAAATAATGTTGCTCATGGCAACTGATGGCATGCATGTAGACCGAGTACCACTTTATGAAAATAAATCCACGGCGTGGTAGGTGTACCCGAGAAAGATACCTGCATCCTCAATTTTAATGAAGACCAGCTTGTGATCCTTATAAGGATATATCCTCGAGAACCTGGTGGATAAAACAGATACCCAAACATATATGTTTAGCAATAATGCTCTCATTGAAGCATATCTGTTTACCTCATCGGCTCCTGTTGGTAGCACCAGCGCTATAATTCAACTCAGCCTGCGGCGGCCCACATGGAGCATGCTACTGTAGGAACTTCATATCTTGGTGCTGCTACCAAATAACCGGCTGAGCCGACCTATCCAGTATACTCTAGAGAATATCACAATCCATCGCATGTCAAGATGAGTTTTTGGTGTTGTAACCGCAATCAGCCAGAGAATCCCTTATTCGCAAGCCTTTCCGACTATGTTCTGGATGCAGCCTGGTGCCACAGGTACCCGAGCAGTATGTTGCAATCTGCTTGCCCTCTCAGGTTGACGCAGTGCATGAGAACTCCGGATGCACTTTGACGATGTAAGTCTTCTCTGACTTGGTAAAGCCGAACAAGGTACCCGAATCTTGCATTAGCAGAGGTTCGCTGGCGACCCTCATGGGGCATACCCTATCAACAGAGTTATAGCCAAGCTAGGGCACCCGAACTTGCATTAGCATAGGATTCGGCTGGTGACCCTCATGGGGCGTACCCAACCTGACAGAGCTGTACCAACATAAGGTACCCGAACCTAACATTAGCGTAGGA
Source organism: Oryza meyeriana var. granulata (assembly GCA_003991445.1). NCBI lineage: Eukaryota > Viridiplantae > Streptophyta > Magnoliopsida > Poales > Poaceae > Oryza > Oryza meyeriana. Next base: position 18,391 of record RYFJ01003857.1, read on the forward strand.
TTCGGCTGGCACCCTCATGGGCGTACCTACTTAGCCGAGTAGTATACAGCCTGACTGGCGCCGGGGCCGGCCGATTGTTGCTCGCATGGACGCGTAGTCGGGAAGATGACGTCCCGACTGGCGCAAGTACTCGTGAGTAGCCCTCACGGAGCATCCCGAGTGTATTTTGGCAGACTTGTCCAGCCCCGAGCGTAGGAGATGGGCTCGCAGCCCTGAGTTCCTGTCACGCGTAACCGGAGCTGGGCCTGCAAAATAATAATCGGATGAGTACATCTGATGATGGAATAATCACCCGAATAAAATGTATTTCACAATGTATGTAATACGTGTTCTTCCTCTTTTTGATATTAAAACTTTCTCGAGTAGTTGACCCCTTACGTTTAAGCACTCTGCCCGACTAGTCATAGCCCCTAGCGTCGGGAGTTGGCTCATGGCTCTTTCCCAGGCACGCGTTTTGGGTGACTTGAGTTCGTCTTACATGGAGCAGAGTTTCACGGATCGAGATTTATGCTACTCGAGTACTTTTGTAATCATTTAAGAGCAAAAACGGAAAAAAGAAAATGCGCAGCTTGTACACCTATTAGGTGTAAGCGGCTGTGGCACTAGCAAGGCCGAGTGAGGAGATGTTTATCAGAAGCGACTTAGCTGTCGGTATTTGGGAGTGGGGATGCCATCCTCGTGTTTGAGCTTATGAAGCCCCCGAGCATGTCACTTGTTGTTCTGATAATCTTCAGCTGTTGAAGGTCGGAGACGGTTGTGACCGACTGCCACAATGGAGCCATCTGACCTGCGTTTGCGATTCCCAGCTTTAGTCGGGACCGCGTCGTCGGTGTCGTCCCACTTCTTCTGTCAGGGTGACTTGTTGTCATCGAGTGGCCTCGGCAACAGCGTGGGCCGAGTCGGCGTACTTTGTTTGCATGTCGAATGGGCCTTGACAGAGTTGGGAGGCTTCCGGTGAATTTGTCGATGAACGAGGTGTCTTTGACTCCTTTTCGAAAGGCGGCGATGACGACCTCGTCCTTGATCTTCGGGATTGAGTTCCTCTTCTCAGAAAACCTCTTGATGAAGTCACGAAGAGACTCGTTCTTCCTTTGGCGCAACTGATATAGGTCGTACTCGGAAGATGGCCTCTCGGATGTTCCCTGGAAGTTGGTGATGAATCGTTCCCGGAGTTCTCCCCAGGAGCCGATTGATCGCTTGGAGTCCTGTTAGCCATGTCCTCGCTGAGTCGGCTAGAGCAACTGGGAGGTAGTTAGCCATGACTTTGTTGATTTCCCCAGGCTGCTCGGATCGCCAGAGTGTAGATCGTGAGCCAGGACTCGGGATTGATCTTGCCATCGTATTTGTTGATGCCTGTAGGCTTAAAGCCCGACTGGCCAGTCGACCTGTTGTAGCTCCTGGGTGAAGGCTGGTATGCCTCCGTCTTCATGTGGACTCCGACCCCGACTACTGCGGCGAAACCGCTCGTGGTGGAGGCCGAAATGCTCGTTCTCGTCTTCCAGTTGGCGTTGCCCCGTCTTCTTCGTTCGCGGCGCCGAGCATTGGTGTCCTGCCGAAGATCACGCCATAGTTGGCCTCGGAGATCCCGGTTGTCCCGACGGTCACTTCGACGTTGCCGGTTGTGGTTTGGGTTGCCGAGTGACGTTGGCGTGACTCCGTGTGCAGCCGACTAGAGCCGGCCACATCGGCGTCGCTTTGAGGTAGACGAGACTGCCATTGGGGATGCCGACCGGTTGGTCGGTATGAGGGTATCTCCCGACTGTTGGTGCTGCTGACATGCAGCAGCGGTAAGCATGGCTTTTATCCTTGCGATCGTCGGGTGGCCTGGTGATCAGGCCCAAGTTGGAGCGTGTCCAGTAGGGTTGCGGCGGCCACTGATGTTCTGTTGTGGCGCGACGAAGACGTCGTGGTCGCCGACTTTTGTTTGGAGGGTTTGGTTGCTGAGGCGGTTCGCCCAGCCCTGGCGTAGGCCGTCATTGCGGGCGTGCAGGCTTTGTTTCTTCCTCCTGTTGTTCTCGCAGACGGCAGGCCTCCTCCTCTTGTTGTTCGTGTAGTCGGCGTGATTCCTGAGTAGGAGTAGAGCCTTTGGATGCCATGAAGATTTCTCGGTGCGGGGAGAAGCTTGCCTGAGCTGCTATCCGACTTAGAGTCGTAGTCCGACTGGAAGTCGGAGTCCGACTTCGAGTCGAAGTCGGGATGGTTTGAATGGGATGAGTGTAACTCCGACCTCCTAGATCCGATCTCGACGGCTCGGAGCCGTATCCGAGTCGAACTCCAGGGGATCGGGTTTGCCGCGTCGGATGTAGATTGTAGATATCCGCGGCGTCGCCGAGTCCGAACGGGAAGTTGACGATCTCTTCCTTCTCGCCGATCTCGGCCGGCTCAGAACCGAGTCCGAGTCGAACACTGGAAGGAAGAGTTGTCCCTGGACTCGGGCGTATTGGAGATCGCCGCAGCATGTCGTCGAAGATTGCCGCAGCGTCGTATGGGCCGACTGGCGCGGAGTCAGCTGGTTCCTCGACCGATTGGATCGGGTCCGCGTCGGCCTGGGTGAGATTGCCGATCTGGTCGGCGACGAAGTCGAGGCTTCTGAATGCGATTGTATCTCCAGGGGAGAGTTTGCCGCCGACGACTTCGGTTGCTGGATCCATCGAGCTTGTAGATGTAGATCGCGCCGAAGCCCCTACCTGGCGCGCCAACTGTCGATGTTTTACACCGGCAATAAATATATGGGGCTAGTCGGCGGATGTAAACTCGGTGGATTGCAAAGGAACACAAGGAAATTTTATACTGGTTCAGGCTCTCGATGTGAGGTAATACCCTACGTCCAGTTTGTATGTATTCCTTTGAGGATATACGGTGGTAGTTCTGATGAACTGTATGGCCGTGTGCTTCTATGAGCTCTTCTGCCCTCATGGGGCGCCCTGCCTCCCCTTATATACTGGGGGACAAGGTTACAAGGTAGGAGTCCCCATCGGATTACGACTAGGAGATCTCCCCTTAGAGATATAACGTACCCGACTAGGACTGTATATTCCTTTCTATACAAGGCGAAGTCTGCCGAATCTAGCTATATCTCTAATTACAAGGCTAGGCCCATCCTCTATCCGAGTGGCCCATATGCTTGTCATGAGGTACCCGGGGCTCATGGCACCCACAACATGCGAGAATTGATCACTGGTGGGGATGCATAGAGAGTCCGTTTTATGAAATATCTGAGAAAGCAAAACAAAAAAAAGAGAGACAGGTGTCGATGTTTTACACCAGCAATATGAATATGGGGCTATCCGGCGGATGGAAACTCGGTGGATTGCAAAGGAACACAAGGAGATTTTATACTAGTTCAGGCCCTCGATGTGAGGTAATACCCAACGTCTAGTTGTGGTGTTATTCCTTTGAGGATTTGTGTTGGTCTGCCCTCATGGGGCGCCTTGCCTCCCCTTATATACTGGGGGATAGGGGTACAAGGTAGGAATCCTAGCCGAATACGGCCAAGGGATCTCCTTTTAGAGATACAATTTACCTGACTAGGACTGTATATTCCTTATCGTACAAGGCAAAGTCTGCCGGGTGCTACTATATCTCTAATTACAAGGCTAGGCCCATCCTCTATCCGATTGGCCCATATGCTTGTCGTGAGGCACCCGGGGCCCATGGCCTCCACAGCAGCCCCTGAGACCTTCATAGTTGAGTCACAGCTGAGGCCGAGTGCTCATCCTCCATGGTGAAGACTGCCCGAGTGCATTGCTCCTAAGTACTCTTTGTCTGAGTGCTTCTTCTTCCCGAGTCCTGCTTCATATCAGCTGGTAGCGAGGCTATGAAGGGCTCCATATAGAAGTGTGAATAGTGTGCACCGAATAGGCGCACCTATTAGGTGTAGCCCGACTTTGTGCTTAATTGTAAAAACAATTAAACATAAAGTTAGAGATCTTTAACCGTGCAGTCTTTCCCAAGTAATATACTACTGGTATATGAGACTCTTCGGTATCATGTCAACCGGAATATGATTTATAGTTTTTGCCGAGTAGCATGCCACTCGTATATGGGACTCTTCAACTTCATGTCAGCTGGAAAAGGTGTTTATAGTCTTTCCCGAGTAGCATCCCACTCGGAAATTAGACTCCTCACCGTCATATCAGCTGGAAGAAATGTTTATAGTCTTTCCCGAGTAGTGCACTACCCGGAAGTTAGACTCTTCAGCGTCATGTCGGCTGGAATAATATTGCTCATGGCAACTGTTGGCCAAGCATGTAGGCCGAGCTCCACTTTATGAAATTAAATCCATTATGTGGTCAAGTGTACTTGAGAGATACCTGCATTCCCAATCTTGATGAAGACCAGCTTGTGATCCTTATAAGGATATATCCTCAATACCTGGTGAATAAGACAGACACCCAAACATATGTGTTCAGCAATTAGGCCTTCATGAAGCATATCTGTTTACCTCATCGGTTCCTATTGGTAGCACCAGCACTGCGATTTTCTCACAGCCAGCGAGCGGCCCACATTGAGCGTGCTACTGTAGAAACTCATGTCTTGGTGGCCCAGTACCGACTTTGTAGGCCCAAGCCCACGAATTGGAAACGGCTCAATAAAAGGCAGGGAGAGAGAGAAAAGATTCCTTCATCTTCTCCAATCCACCAATCGTTTCGTCTTCTAGCTTCCGTGCCGAAATTTTGCCTCCCGCTCTGCTAGGGTTCGCCATTGCTTGCTCTTCCCCATTGGAACTTGGGCAATTCCGCTCCTCCTCGTCTATTCCAGACCTCCAGCAACTTTTCCCCCAAATCTTCTTATCCCCTAACCATGCCAAGGGCTTCGGATCTCATGGAGGTGTCGAATGAGGCGTGGCCGACTTTGGATTGCGGGTCGGCTAAGCTAAAGCTTCTAGAAAAGTAGCTGAGATTGCAAAGCCGTGATGTCATCAACTGGCGTCCGACTAAAGGTGAATCGGTTCCGGAGCCCTAGGCCGGTGAGACCATCGTTTTCGCCTCTTTTTCAACCGGGGTCCTTCTCTTCCATCTTCCGAGTTCTTCTGCCAGCTTCTTGCCTTTTATGAACTCGAGTTGGTGAATTTGAATCCCAACTAGATCTTGCAAATTTCTATTTTTGTGACTCTTTGTGAGTGCTTCCTAGTTGTGGAACCCCATTTGAATTTGTTCAGACTTCTGTTCCACATCAAACCCCTGCCCTCCAAGAGCAAGGTCCAGGTGATTGGGGGGGCCGGTATCCAGCTCAGGAGTGAAATGAAGCAGGTTTATTTCAATATTGCTCTAAAATCTTCTCTCAAAGGCTGGCATAAGGAATGGTTTTACTGTTTTGATCTTGAACCAAGCCTTCCTCCTTTTTTGGGTTTGCCCCCGATGGTTATAGCTAAGTGGTCGTCTTTGCTCACCTTCGAAGAAATGGGGCAAGTTCACATTCTGATGGAAAAGATCGACAAGCTGAAGAGCGCCGAGCTGACCGGTCCATGGGTGGCCAGACGATTCCTGACTCGATGCATCAAGCTGATGCATCAGGCTCAAGCTGAAGTTGAGGTGTCACTTCAGCTGGGACTACAAGGGCAAAGGTGATCCTAGCCGGGAATACCCCAACCTGATGGACAAGTACAAGGTGACCAACATCCTGCTGGATTTCTTTGCTAGCGGGGTGGTCGAAACTAAAGACATAGATCGGTCTGTGGTGGCTTATAGCCGGAAGAGGCCGCGCCCAAAGGTAACTCTTGCTGATGTTGTCTTGTAGTTCATCTGTGATGAGTACTTGCAGATATATGCCTAGATTGGCTCCAGAATGTGTAATATGTATTGTTGAACTGCTTGCAGTCATGTGAGGAGTTCGATGACGACTCTCGAACTTTATCGACCATGAAGTCAAAGAAGAAGAAGCCATTAAGTCCTTCTGCTGCCTAGCCTGACTCCAAGAGAGCGGGGAAAAGACCTGTTGAAGATCAGGGAAACAAGAAGATTATCAGGCTGAGTGCCGCAACTGGGAGTATGAAGATAAAAGACATCGCTGGTACAGCGCCCAGGCCGTCGAGTCCTAGACCGGGACCAGCGCAGTCAAGCTCAGCATCATCGAGCCCAATAAGAGTGCCGCCGAGTACAAGGTTAGGTCTAGCGCCACCGGGCTCAACAACATCTAGCCCAAGAATGGCGCCGCTAAGTACTCGAGCACCCCCAGCCGACCACACCAGGAGCGGGGCCAACCAGGGCAAAAATGCTGCTGCCGACTACCACGCCGTCTAGCCCGACAGCCAACCACAACCCACCGCCGACATCTGGATCCCCCGGATGGAAGCTCAAGTTCTCGAAGAGGTAGGTTGCTCTGGATCTTCTGAAAACCTTGTTCGGCATGGTAGCGTATTGATGTTTGACTTGTTACGGAGGAAGCGAGCCGACATTGATCTCAAGGAGGCCGCTCCGGCTGCTCTCGTTGTCGAGCTAGCCCCAGCCGAGCCAGCACCAGCCGAGCCAGCACCAGTGAGCACACCTGCTAAGCTGACGACGGTCTCAGTTGCAGAAACTGAGATTGTCCCGACTACAAGGCCGCCGACACTGGCCGACCAAGGGGCGGTTGTCGAAGCTGTTGCTCCAGCTCCTGAGCCAACCTCCGGGGCCCTAGAGGCCGCCGAGTTGAGAGCCAGGACCCCATCGCCGTCCTTGTCGCCATCATCGTTGTCGTCGCTGCCCTCAGAAAGATTGGACCTCCCCAAGCTCGAAGCTCCTCCCCGCAAGTTCCCAAGGACATTCCGCTGGGTGGCCCCCGACGGAACTACGAAGAGTTACAAGCATGACGAGGTTGCGGCGGAGAAGGAGCATAAAGACTTGCTTCGCGCCGCAATCACCGCGTCCCAGGGAATTCAGGTATGCCTTTCACCATATTGGAGTCTTGGCAGTCTTCTTGCACAAGTGTTTTGACGCTTGACTCTGCTTTGCTCTGTTTCTCCCCGAGCAGAAAATCGTTGACCGCTCGGAGAGGATGAACGAGGTGCTGACCCGGCTTGCCCCCCAGCTCCAAGAATTGGACCAGCTCTGGGCCTTAAAGACCAAATTGGAACAGCGCCACCAGGGGAGGGAGTCTTGGCTGAAGGGAGCCGTTAATCAGCTCAGGGACGAGAATTGGGACCAAGCCAAGAAGATTGGAGGTAAATCTCCCGAATATGTCTTCCTGACTAAGCCCTTAGTATATTTCTCCAGCTGTGTTGTTTCCCGACTGCCCAGTTGTGTTTTGGCTGCAATGTTGAGTACTTGACTATTCTGATATGCAGCCCTCGAAGCCGAGCTGAAGACTCGAACAGAGGGAGAAGTCCAGCTGAAGGAGGCCGAGAGAGCCAAGGCCGGGCTTGAAAAAGACAAGGCCATCTTAACAAGAGCCAAGGCCGAGCTTGAGAAAAAGAAGGCCGACATGACAAGGGCCAACGCCAAACTCGAGAAGGAAAAGGCTAAATTGGAGAAGGCCAAAGCCAAGTGGGAGGCCGACTACGAAAGTAAGTCTCCACCCTGACAATGATCTTAACCAATCCATTAAGTACTCTGTCTGCAGTTTTGCCTAACAAGTTTACTTGTCGGTGAACCCGGGCAGCTGCTAGAGCCAATGCCCAAATCCAGTTTCAGGCTTTCGCAGAGAAGATAAAAGTTGTCAAGGAGTCACGGGAGATCCTTGCCGAGTCCGCGAAAGGGCTCCTTGACATCATGTATCCTCACTACGTGGGAACCAGCTCCAACAGGATCTCCCAAGTGTAGGCGCGCCTTAACGAAGCACCAAGTGCCCTGAAGAGGTACTCGAATGAGCATGTTGTTGTCAGCGTGGCCCAAACCCTGGCGATGACCATGTCGATCTACCCCAGGGCAGATATTGAGGCCATCGGAGAGGGGTTCGCCGAGGAGATGACACCTGAGGAGGCGCTGGAGCTGATAGCCAAGGCGAGGCCGACTACAGAGGTGATCACCCGAGACCTGGGTATGTAAGAACAGTCCATCATGCAGTCAGTGTATATGAATTTTTGTAAAGACATGTGTAAATATATGTGCAATGCCGCCAAGCTCTGAATTATTACTCAGTTGTCATTAGCTTTACCCGACTATATAGTCTACACCGAGTTAGTCTATAGGAACTTAATAAAATCATTCACCGCAGAAAGCTGTACTCAAGCAAACATAACAAAGTCATTCCAAAACTTCATAACATAAGTAAAACAGGCTCGTATATTATTGACAAAGCACATATAATACATGCAACCCCCAACTCACTACTCGGTTGGAACAAGCAGCGTAGTGAGTCAGAAAAAATCTATACACATGGGAAAGTATAAAACTCAGGTATAGAAAGGACGTAGCTATTCTATATTCCATGAGTTGCTAATGAGGGCACCGTCTTCTGTCTTCAGTCGGTAGGCACCTGGCCACGTGACCTCGGCTATAATGAACGGCCCTTCCCATATTAGGGATAGTTTATTCCTGTCTTTGGTGGTTTGTATTTTTCTCAAGACGAGATTTCCGACCAAAAAGGCGCGGCCATGGACATTGCGATTGTGGTAGCGACACAGACCTTGAAGATACCTTGCCAACTGGATTATTGCAATGTCCCTCGCTTCTTCCAACTGATCTAGTTCGACCAATTGGGTATTGTTTGAGGTGTCTTCTGAGTATGCCCGAACTCGCGGAGAGCCAAACTCTAACTCGATTGGTAGCACAGCCTCGGCACCGTAGACCAGAAAGAAAGGGGATTGCCCTATTGCCTGACTAAAAGTGGTTCCTAGAGACTAGAGAACAGATGGGAGTTCTTGTACCCACCGGCCCGCGTATGGTTGTAATCGGTCGAATATCCTGGCCTTGATACCTTGTAAGACCATGCCATTGGCACGCTCGACCTGCCCATTGCTCCGCGGGTGCGCCACAGATGCATAGCAGATCTTGATGCCAAAGTCGTCACAGAAATCTTGAAAGACGCCGCCCGTGAACTGAGTACCATTGTCTGTGATGATGTGGTTAGGGACCCCGAATAGGTATAATATACTTAGGATGAAGTCCTTTGCTCATGCCGCTGTTATGGTAGCAACGGGTTTTGTCTCAATCCACTTCGTGAATTTATCCACTGCGATGAACAAGTGTGTGAACCCTCTTGGCACTTTCTTGAAAGGCTCGACTATGTCAAGCCCCCATATTGCAAAGAGCCAAGAGATTGGGATTGTTTGGAGTTCTTGGGCTGGGAGATTGGTTTGTCTTGCATAGAATTGGCAACCCTCGCATGTGCGAACAATGTCTTTGGCGTCTATTACTGCTGTTGGCCAGAAAAATCCCTGCCAATAAGCCTTTCCGACTAACATCATGGATGCGGCATGGTTGCCACATATGCCCGAGTGGATCGATTGAAGAATCTGCTTACCCTCCTCGGTGGTGACACAGCGCATGAGGACGCCGGATGCACTTCTTCGGTACAAGTCTTCTCTGACGACTAGGAAACTCTTGCTTTGATGTTTGATTTGTTTGGCTTGACTGCGATCTTTTGGGAGTTCATCGTCCAGGAGGAATTTGAGAACAGGAGTCCACCAATCTTGACATATGTTCAGTACTTCGTTTGTTGCCGGGCTAGGTTCGCCTTCCGACTACTCTGGCACTGGTTTCTTCTTGACTGATGGCTCCATAAGTTGCTCGACAAAGATCCCTGTCGGGACCACTTCTCGCTTCGATCCCATGTTTGCCAATTCGTCTGCAGCATCATTGTATTGTCGTAGGACGTGTGTTATGTCCAGCCCATTGAACTTGTTTTCTAGCTTTCGGACCTCCTGACAGTACGCCGCCATTGTGTTGTCGAGACATGTCCAGTCTTTCATGACTTGGTTCACCACGAGTTGAGAGTCTTCTCGCACAACCAGTTGGTGGAGGCCAAGTGATACAGCGATGCGGAGCCCATGGATGAGTGCCTCGTACTCAGCGACGTTGTGGAAAGCCGGGAAGTGGATCTGGAGAACGTACTTGAGTTTTTCACCGGTGGGGGACGTCAATACGACGCCGGCCCCGGTGCCGCCGATCCATAGAGAACCGTCGAAGTACATTGTCCAGTACTCTAGCTTCGCTATTGATGTAGGCATCTGAACTTCCGTCCACTCGGCCACGAAGTTAGCTAGAGCTTGTGATTTGATTGTTGTCCGTTGTTGAAAGGTGATGTCAAATGCCATCAACTCGAGTGCCCATTTAGCGATTTGGTCGGTGGCCTCGTGGTTATGTAGAACGTCCCCGAGTGGATACAATGTGACCACCGTGACTTGATGCGCTCGGAAATAGTGCACCAGCTTCCGGACAGTGATGAGTAGGCCGTTCAGCAGCTTCTGGACCTGCGGATATCTCATCTTCGAGTCGGCAAGGACCTCGCTGACAAAGTAGACTAGCCGTTGAATCTTCTGTATGTGACCCTGTTCGGATTGCTCGACCACCAATACCATGCTAACTACCTGAGTGGTTGCCGCCAGATATAGCATTAGCGGTTCTTGGGGCATAGGTGACGCTAACACAGGTGGTGATGTGAGAAATTTCTTGAAGTCTTCGAAGGCTTGCCGGGCTTTGGGAGTCCACTGGAAATTGTCTGCTTTCTTCAATAGCTTGAAAAAGGGCATGCCCCGTTCGCCTAGTCGGGAAATAAAACGGCTGAGTGTTGCCATGCAGCCTGTTAGCTTCTGGACGTCCTTCTGGCTAGTCGGGGGTGCCATGTTCATGATTGCGTTGACTTTCTCTGGGTTGGCCTCGATGCCACGATGCGAGACGATGAAGCCGAGTAACTTGCCAGATGGCACACTGAAGGCGCACTTTTCTAGGTTCAACTTCATCTTGAATCTTCGAAGATTGTGGAAGGTTTCTTCCAGGTCAGCGATGAGGTCTTCTTTGGACTTGGTCTTGATCACCACGTCATCGACGTAGGCCTCCACGTTGCGCCCGATTTGAGTGTGTAGACACCGCTGAATTGCTCGTTGATACGTTGCTCTAGCATTTTTCAAACTGAACGGCATAGTGATGTAACAGTACGCTCCAAACGGCGTGATGAAAGATGTCTTTAGGTAGTCCTCCTCCTTCAGGCTGGTTTGGTGGTATCCCGAGTAACAGTCGAGAAAGCTGAGAAGTTCGCACCCCGCAGTTAAATCCACCACCTGATCTATTCTTGGTAGACCAAATGGATCCTTGGGGCACACCTTGTTGAGATCGGTGTAGTCGACACACATGCGCCATTTACCGTTTTTCTTCCGGACCAAAACTGGGTTTGCTAGCCAATCCGGGTGATAGACCTCTTTGATGAACCCGGCTGTGAGAAGCTTGGTTATCTCCTCCCAAATAGCATCTTTATGGTCTTGTACGAAGCGCCGTAGCCGTTGCTTGACTGGCTTGGCATCTATCTTGACATTGAGGGCATGCTTGATCATCTCCCTTGCTATGCCCGGCATGTCGGACGGTTTCCATGCGAAGATATCCTTGTTGGCTTATAGGAAGGTGACGAGCGCGTCTTCCTATTTGGGGTCGAGTCTGGTCCTGACTAGAGCAGTCTTGGAGGGGTCGGAAGGGTCCAGGGGATCTTCTTCGTGTTTGAGTCCGCTGAAATTCCCGACTTCGCTGCTTTTTTCATTGGAACTTGGTCATCCTCGACTTCAGTTGTGATGGCTTGCCAAATGCTGTTGCGTCCGACTACCGCCTCTTGAGATTGAGCCAACTCGTAGCTCTCCTTGTCGCAGGTGAAGGCTTGCTTGACATCGCTGCGGAGGGAGAGGACTCCTGCTGGCCCTGGCATCTTGAGCACCATGTAGGTATAGTGTGGTATCGCCACGAATTTGGCGAGCGCCGGCCATCCGAGTATCGCATGGTACGCTGTCTCGAAGTCGGCAACCTTGAAGCAGATGTTTTCTATGCGGAAGTTATCCCGCGTGCCGAAGGTGACCGGTAAGGTTATCTGCCCGAGGGGTGTTGAAGATAAGCCAGGAATTATCCCGTGGAAGGGTGCCGTACTCGGCCGCAGCTTTGAACGAGGGATCTTCATCTCATCCAGAGTCTTGGCGAAGAGGATATTGAGCGCACTGCCTCCGTCTATAAGAGCCTTCTTCAACTTGATATTTTTGACGACCGGGTCCAGGACGAGTAGGTAGCGTCTTGGCTGTGAGACCCGATCAGGGTGATCTGCGCGGTCGAATGTGATGGGCGTTTCTGACCAATGCAAATATTGGGGGGTGTCTGCTGTAGAGACCGCATTGACATTACATGCTGTTAGCTTCTGCTTCCGCTTGGACTCATACGCGAACGGCCCTCCGAAGATGTGATTGAGCTCGGCCTGGGGATCTTGAAAATCATCAGCCGGGCCCGAGTCTAGCTTGTCTTTGTCCTTGTCGGCACCAGACGATGAAGTCTGCTTAGAGGCAAACTTCTTGAGCATGAAGCAATCCTTGGCCGTGTGCTTGCCCTTGGGATGAAAGGGGCAAGGCCCATTCATAACCTTTTGGTATTTGTTGTTCCTTTGGGGCCGTGACCGAGTGTGCTCCACGTTGGCCACCTCGTTGTCCGACTTCCGCTTGCGCCTGCCAGACTTGTTCTGTGATGGCTCGTTGTCAGCTTTTGCCTTTTGGTCTTTTTGCCGGGACTCTTTCTTCTCATCGAGGGCCTCTACAACCGCCTCGGCCGAGTCGGCGTATTTATTTGCCATATCGAAGAGAGCCTTGACAGTGGCTGGAGGCTTCCCAGTGAATTTCGCGATGAACGGGGCGTCTTTTACTCCCTTGCAGAAGGCGGCGATGACGACCTCATCCTTGATCATTGGGATCTGGTTGTGCTTCTCGGAGAACCTTTTGATGAATATGCATAGAGACTCGTTCTTCCTCTGGTGCAGCTGATATAGATCGTGTTCGGAAGACGGCCTCTCGTAGGTCCCTTGGAAGTTAGCGATGAACCGCTCCCTGAGTTCTCCCCAAGAACCGATTGACCACCTCAGGAGCCCTGTTAGCCATGTCCTCGCTGAGTCGGCCAGGGCGACCGGGAGGTAGTTAGCCATGGCTTTGTGGTCACCTCCAGCAGCTCGGATCGCCAGAGTATATACGGTGAGCCAGGACTCAGGGTTAGTTTTGCCGTCGTATTTTTCGATCCCCGTAGGCTTGAAGCCCGACGGCCAGTCGACATCCTGTAGCTCCTGGGTGAAAGCTGGAATGCCTTCATCTTCGTGAGGGCTGCGGCTCCGATCGCAGCGGTTGAACCGCTCGTGGTGGAGGCCGAAATGCTCATGCTCATCCTCCAGTCGGCGGTGTTCGTCCTCTTCGTGTTGACGGCACCGGGCATTAATGTCTTGTCGGAGGTTGCGTTGTAGATGAACTCGAAGGTCTTGGTTGAACCAGCGATCGTTCTGGTGACGCCGCCGGTTGTTGTTGTTGGTGTTGCCGAGTGATGCTTGCCGCGACTCCTCATGTGGCTGACTTGAGCCGGCCACCCGGCGTCACGCTGATGCGGACGAGATTGCCGCTGGAGAACTCGACCGATTGGTCGGTATAAGTGTTTCGCTCGACTGCTGGTGCTACTGATAGGCAGTAGCTGTAATCATCGGCTTGATCTTGCTATCGTCAGGGTGGCCTGGTGATTAGGCCCGAGCTGGAGTGTGTCTAGCAAGGTTGCAGCTGCCACAACGTTCTGCTGAGGTGTGACGAAGACGTCGTGGTCGCCGACTCTAGTCTGAAGGATCTGTTGCTGAGCGGTCCGCCCAGCCTTGCATAGCTCATCGTTGCGAGCCTCGCAGTCGGTCTCCTCCTGTTGCCGTAGTCGGCGTGCCTCCTCTTGCTGCTCTTCTTGTACTCGGCGCACCTCCGGTGGAGGGGTTGAAGCCATGAAGATCTCACGGGGCAGAAGGAAACTCGCTAGACTGGTGTCCGAATTGGTGTTCGAACCGCTGTCCGACTTAGAGTCAGAATCCGAGTAATTGATTGGAGTAAGGACGACTCCGACCTCCCTAGATCCAATCTGGAGTGGCTCTAGGCCATGTCCAAACTGAATCGCAGGGGATCGGCTCTACCGTGTGAGGTGTAGATTCGCGGCATCGCCAAGTCTATAAGGGAAATTGATGATCTCTCCCCCTCCTAGCCTGACTTGGGCCGGCTCGAGGCCGAGCGCGAGTTGGACGCCGAAGGCAAGAGTTGTCCCGAGACCCGGACAGGTGGCAGATTGCTGCAGCATGTCGACGAGGGTGGCTGCAGCATCTTGTGGGCCAACTGGGGCGGAGTCAGCTAGTTCCTCGGTCGGTTAGATTGGATCTGCGTCGGCCAAGATGAGGTTGCCGAACATGTCGGCAACGAAGACGAGGCTTCCGAATGAGACTGTATTTCCGGAAGAGAATTTGTCGCCGTCGACTCCTGTTGTTGGATCCATCGAGCTTGTGGATGTAGATTTCGCCGAAGCCCCTACCTAGCACACCAACTGTCGATGTTTTACACCGGCAATATGAATATGGGGCTATCCGGCAGATGGAAACTCGGTGGATTGCAAAGGAACACAAGGAGATTTTATACTGATTCAGGCCCTCGATGTGAGGTAATACCCTACGTCCAGTTGTGGTGTTATTCCTTTGAGGATTTGTGTTGGTCTGCCCTCATGGGGCGCCCTGTCTCCCCTTATATACTGGGGGACAGGGGTACAAGGTAGGAATCCTAGCCGAATACGGCCAAGGGATCTCCTCTTAGAGATACAATTTACCCGACTAGGACTGTATATTCCTTATCGTACAAGGCAAAGTCTGCCAGGTGCTACTATATCTCCAATTACAAGGCTAGGCCCATCCTCTGTCTGAGTGGCTCATATGCTTGTCGTGAGGCACCCGGGGCCCATGGCCTCCACAACAGGTGGTTTATTTATCACCAAATAGAGATGAATATTATATGATAGCAGTAGGAAATTCTTTGTCCTTGAATCGGGGTATTCAGGAAGAACAGGTTGTTCCAGCTAGATACTGTCAAGAATTCCTGACTATTGCATGGGAACAGATTCATGTTAGAAGTATTTTTCCTTTCCAATATTTTTCTATTGGGGGTTCTCTCATTCCTTTTATTGAGCATAATGATGCGAATCGAGCTTTAATGAGTTCTAATATGCAGTGCCGAGTAGTTCCACTTTCTCGGTCCGAGAAGTGCATTGTTGTAGCTGGATTGGAACGCCAAACAACTCTAGATTCGAGGGTTTCTGTTATAGCCGAAGGCGAGGGAAAGATCATTTCTACTGATAGTCACAAGATCCTTTTATCAAGTAGTGGGAAGACTACAAGTATTCCTTTAGTTACCCATCGGTGCTCTAACAAAAAAACTTGTATGCACCAAAAACCTTGGCTTCCGCAGGGTAAATCCATTAAAAAAGGACAAATTTTAGCGGAGGGGGCTGCTACAGTTGGTGGGGAACTTGCTTTAGGAAAAAACGTATTAGTAGCTTATATGCCTTGGGAAGGTTACAATTTTGAAGACGCAGTATTAATTAGTGAACGTTTGGTATATGAGGATATTTATACTTCTTTTTACATCCCAAAATATGAAATTCAGACGGATACGACAAGCCAAGGCTCTGCTGAAAAAATCACTAAAGAAATACCACATCTAGAAGAACATTTACTCCGCAATTTGGACAGAAATGGAGTTGTGAAGTTGGGGTCCTGGGTAGAAATAGACAATATTTTAGTAGGTAAATTAACGCCTCAAATAGCAAGCGAATCGTCCTATATCATGGAAGCTGGATTATTACAGGCCATATTTGGTCTTGAGGTATCCACTTCAAAAGAAACTTCTCTCAAACTACCAATAGGTGGAAGAGGGCGCGTTATCGATGTGAAATGGATCCAAAGGGATCCCCTCGACATAATGGTTTGTGTATATATTTTACAAAAACGCGAAATCAAAGTTGGGGATAAAGTAGCCAGAAGACACAGGAATAAGGGGATCATTTCCAATGTTTTGCCTAGGCAAGATATATGCCCTATTTGCAAGATGGATGCCTGTTGATATGGTTTTCAATCCTTAGGAGTACCTCCGAATGAATGTGGGACAAATTTTGAATGCTCGCTCAGATTAGCAGGGATCTACTAAAGAAACATTATAGAATAGCACCCTTTAATGAGAGATATGAGCAAGAGGCTTCAAGAAAACTTGTGTTTTCAGAATTATATGAAGCCAGTAAACAAACAAAAAATCCATGGGTATTTGAACCCGAGTACCCGAGAAAAAGCAGAATATTTTATGGAAGAATAGGAGACCCCTTTGAACAGCCTGTTCTAATAGGGAAGTCCTATATCTTAAAATTAATTCATCAAGTTGATGAGAAAATCCACGGACGCTCTACTAGGCCCTATTCACTTGTTACACAACAACCCGTTAGAGGAAGAGCCAAGCAAGGGGGACAACGAATAGGAGAAATGGAAGTTTGGGCTTTAGAAGGATTTGGTGTTGCTCATATTTCACAAGAGATACTTACTTATAAATCTGATCATCTTATAGCTCGCCAAGAAATACTTAATGCTACGATCTGGGGAAAACGAGTACCTAATCACAAGGATCCTCTAAAATCTTTTCGAGTGCTCGTTCGAGAACTACGATCTTTGGCTCTAGAACTAAACCATTTCCTTGTACCTCAGAAGAACTTCCAAGTTAATAGGAAAGAAGTTTGATCGGAATAAATAAAAATTCTTTTCTTATTTCTATTTTATGATTGACCAATATAAACATCAACAACTTCAAATTGGACTCGTTCCCCCTCAACAAATAAAGGCTTGGGCTAACAAAATACTACCTAATGGGGAAGTTGTTGGCAAAGTCACAAGGCCCTCTACTTTTCATTATAAAACCGATAAACCAGAAAAAGATGGATTGTTTTGCGAAAGAATCTTTGGACCCATTAAAAGCAGAATTTGTGCTTGTGGAAATTCTCGAGCGAGCGGAACTGAAAACGAAGACGAAAGATTTTGCCAAAAATGCAGAGTAGAATTTGTTGATTCTTGGATACGAAGATATCAAATGGGGTACATCAAACTTGCATGTCCCGTGACACATGTGTGGTATTTGAAAGGTCTTCCGAGTTATATCGTGAATCTTTTAGATAAACCCCTTAAGAAATTAGAGGGCCTAGTATATGTCGATTTCTCTTTTGCTAGGCCTAGTGCTAAAAAACCAACTTTCTGACGATTACGAGGTTTATTCGAAGATAAAATTTCATCCTATAACCATAGCATTTCCCTCTTTTTTTTCTACCCTAGGCTTTACAACATTTCAAAATCGGGAAATTGCGATAGGAGTAGGTGCTATTAGAGAACAATTAGCATATTTGGATTTGCGAATTATTTTAGAGAATTCCTCAGCCGAATGGAAGGAATTAGAAGACGAGGGGTATAATGGAGATGAATGGGAAGATAGAAAAAGACAAATAAGAAAAGTTTTTTTGATTAGACGCATGCAATTGGCGAAACATTTTATTCAAACAAATGTAGAACCAGAATGGATGGTTTTGTGCTTATTACCAGTTCTTCCTCCTGAATTAAGACCCATTGTTTATAGATCTCGGGATAAAGTAGTGACTTTAGATATTAATGAACTTTATAAGAGAGTTATCTGTTGGAACAACAATCTTGCCTATCTATTAAAAAGAAGTGAATTAGCGCCAGCAGATTTAGTAAAGTGCCAGGAAAAATTGGTACAAGAAGCCGTGGATACACTCCTTGATAGTGGGTCCCGCAGGCAACCAACGAGGGATGGTCACAATAAAGTATACAAATCACTTTCAGATGTAATTGAAGGTAAAGAGGGGAGGTTTCGTGAGACTCTGCTTGGGAAACGAGTCGATTACTCCGGGCATTCTGTCATTGTTGTGTGTCCTTCACTTTCATTACATCAATGTGGGTTACCTCTAAAGATAGCAATTGTAGAGGCCATGGGCCCCGGGTACCTCAAGACAAGCATATGGGCTACTCGGATAGAGGATGGGCCTAGCCTTGTAATTAGAGATATGATAGAGCCCGGTAGATTTTGCCTTGTATAATAAGGAATATACAGTCCTAGTCGGGTACGTTATATCTCTAAGGAGATCCTTTGGTTGTAGTTCGGCTGGGACTCCTATCTTGTACCCCTGTCCCCTGGTATATAAGGGGAGGCAGGGCGCCCCCTAAGGGCATACAGAGATTCATTAGAATCATACTTCCTCAAAGGAATACACCACAACTGGACGTAGGGTATTACCTCACATCAAGGGCCTGAACCAGTATAAACTCCCCGTGTTCCTTTGCAATCCACCGAGTTTCGATCCGACGAGTAGCCCTATAATCATATTGCCGGTGTAAAACATTGACAGTTGGCGTGCTAGGTAGGGGCTTCGGCGAGATCAACCTCAACAAGCTCGATGGATTCGACAACCGGACTCGACAGCAGCAAATTCTCCCCCGGAGACACAATTACATTCAGAAGCCTCGACTTCATTGCCGACAAGTTTGGCAACCTCACCTTGGCCGACACGGACCCGATCCAATCGGCCGAGGAATCAGCCGACTCCGCGCCAGTCGGCCCACACGACGCTACAGCAACCCTCATCGACTTGCTGCGGCGATCTACCGCTTGCCTAGGTCTCGGGACAACTCTCTCCTTCGGGATTCGACTCGGACTCGGCCTTGAGTTGGCCGGGGTCGGGCTAGGAAGGGGAGAGATCGTCAATCTCCCATGCAGACTCAGCAACGCCGCGGATATCTTCAAACAACATCCGACACGGCAAACCCGATCCCCTGGAGTTCGACTCGGATACGGCCCAGAGCCGCTCGAGATTGGATCTAGGAAGGTCGGAGTTGTAATCACCCCCATCAATTATTCCAACTTCGACTCTTTGTCGGACTCCGACTCTAAGTCGGATAGCAGTTCTGCAAGCTTCTCTCCGCCACGAGAAATCTTCATGGCATCCAAAGGCTCAACTCCTACTCAGGAATCATGCCGACTACGCGAACAGCAAGAGGAGGAGGCCCACCGACTGCGAAAACAACAAGAGGAAGAAGCAAGATGCCTGCATGCCCGCAACGACGACCTACGCAGGGCTGGGTAGACTGCTCAGCAACAGATCCAAACCCGAGTCGACGAGCACGACGTCTTCGTTACTCCTCAATAGAACATCGTGGCCGCTGCAACTCTACTAGATACACTCCAGTTCAGGCTTGATCACCAGGCCACCCCGACGATAGCATGGATAAAAGCCATGATCACCGCTGTTGCATGCCAGCAACGCCAACAGTCGGGCAACACCCTCATACCGACCAGTCGGTCGGCTTCCCCAACGGTAGTCTCATCCGCCTCAAATCGACGCCGAACGGCCAGCTCCAATCGACTACACACAAAGTCATGCCAGACATCATTTGGCAACCCCAATAACAACCGGTGGCATCAAAGCGACCGTGGGACAACCAGGATCTCCGAAGCCGACTACTGCATGACCTTCGGCAGGACAACAACGCTCGGCGCCGTGAACGAGAGAAAGACGAGCAATGATGATTGGAGGACAAGAACGAGCGCTTCGGCCTCCACCACGAGCGGTTTCACCGCCGTAGTCGGAGCTGGAGTCCTCATGCAGATGAAGGCGTACCGGCCTTCTCCCGGGAGCTACAACAGGTCGATTGGCTGTCGGGTTTGAAGCCTATGGGAATCAAAAAATACGACGGCAAGACCAATCCCGAGTCCTGGCTCGCGGTCTACACTCTAGCGATCCGAGCGGCCGGAGGAGATCACAAAGCCATGGTTAACTACCTCCTAGTCGCTTTAGCCGACTCAGCGAGGACATGGCTAACAGGACTTCCTAAGAGATCAATCGGCTCCTAGGGAGAACTCCGGGAATGCTTCATCACCAACTTCCAGGGAACATACGAGAGGCCATCTTCCCAATACGACCTATATTAGTTGCATCAAAGGAAGAACGAGTCTCTTCGTGACTTCACCAAGAGGTTCTCTGAAAAGAAGAATTCAATCCTGAAGATCAAGGACGAGGTCAACATCGCCGCCTTTTGAAAAGGAGTCAAAGACACCTCGTTCATCGCCAAATTCACTCGGAAGCCTCCAACTCTATCAAAGCTCTATTCGACATGGCAAACAAGTACGCCGACTCGGCCCACGCTGTTGCTAAGGCCATCAATGACGAAAAGGCCCCCTGATAGAAGGAGCAGAAGGACACCAATGATGCGACCCCGACTAAAGCTGGGAACCGCAAATGCAAGTTAGACGGCTTCATTGTGGCAGTCGGTCACAACCGTCTTCGACCTTCAATAATTGAAGATTATCAGAACAACAAGTGACATGTTCAGGGGCTCACAAGCTCAAACGCAAGGATGGCATCCCCACTCCCAAATACCAAACAGCTAAGTCACTTTCTGATAAATATTTCCTCACTTGGCCTTGCTAATGCCACAGCTGCTTACACCTAATAGGTGTACAAGCTGCACTTTTTTTTGTTTTTGCTCTTAAATGATTGCAAAAGTACTCGAGTAGCATAAATTCCAATCCGTGAAACTTTGCTTCATGAAAGACGAACTCAAGTCACCCAAAACACGTGTCTGAGAAAGAGCCATGAGCCAACTCCCGATGCTAGGGGGCTATGACTAGTCGGGCAGAGTGCTTAAACATAAGGGGCCAACTACTTGGGGAAATTAATATCAATGAGAGGAAGAACACGTATTTACATATATTGTGAAATACATAAATATTATTTAGGTGATTGTTTTCATCATCAGATGCTGCTCATCCGATATGTTTATAATGCAGGGCCAGTTCCGGATACGCGTGACAGGAACTCAGGGCTATGAGCCTATCTCCTACACTCGGAGGCTGGACCAATCACTCAGGATGCTCCATGAGGGCTACTGACCAAGCACTCGTGCCAGTTGGGATGTCCTCTTCCCTAGCTAAGCTCCATATGTGAGCTAGTAACCGACCTCCGGCGCCAGTCGGGGCTCGATTACCACTTGGCTGGGTGAGGTACGCCCCATGAGGGTCACTAGCCGAATCCTACGCTAATGCTAGGTTTTGGTACCTTATTCGGTCACAACTCTGCTAGGTGAGGTACGCTCCATGAGGGTCGCTAGCCGAATCCTATGCTAATGCGAGGTTTGGGTACCTTATTCGGCTAATAACCGACCTCTGGCACTAGTCGGGGCTCGTGTGCTACTCGGTTGGATAGGGTACGCCCCATGAGGGTCGCCAGCTGAATCCTATGCTAATGCAAGGTCCGGGTACCTTATTTGGCCATAACTCTGTTGGATAGGGTATGCCCCATGAGGGTTGCCAGCCGAATCCTATGCTAATGCAAGGTTTGGGTACCTTATTCGGCTTTACTGAAGTCAGAGAAGATCTACGTCGTCAAAGCACATCCGGAGTTCTCATGCACCACGTCACACCTGGAGAGGGCAAGCAGATTCTGCAATATACCTACTTAGGCATCTGTGGCAACCAGGCTGCATCCAGAACATAAGTCAGAAAGGCTTGCAGATAAAGATTCCTCTGGCTAATTGTGGTTATCGACGCTAAAATACTCACCCTGACATGCGAGGGCTGCCAATTTTATAGAGCTACGCAAGGTAGGTCGGTTTAGGCCGGCTTATTTGGTAGTAGACCATTAAGATATGAGTTTCTATAGTAGCACGCTCAATGTGGGCCGCTCGCTGGCTGTGTTAAAATCACAGTGCTGGTGCTACCAATAGGAACCGATTGGGTAATCAGATATGCTTCATGAAGGCCTAATTGCTGAACACATGTGTTCAGGTATCTGTATTATCCACCAGGTATTGAGAATATATCCTTATTAGGGTCATAAGTTGGCCTTCATTAAAATTGGGGATGCAGGTATTTCTCAAGTACACCTGACCACCTATTGGATTGAAATTCATAAAGTGGTACTCGGCCTACATGCTTGGCTAACATTTGCCATGAGTAAATATTTTTCCAACCGACATGATGCTGGAGAGTCTAACTTCCAAGTGGGACGCTACTCAGGAAAGACTATAAACATTTTTTCCAGCTAACATGAAACTGAAGAGTCTAATTTTCGAGTGGCATACTACTGGGCAAAGACTATAAAATATTTCCGGCTGACATGAGGCCAAAGAGTCTCATATACCAGTAGTATACTACTCGGAAAAGACTACAAGGTTAAAGATCTTTGACTTTATGTTTAATTATTTCACAATTAATCACAAAGTCAGGGGCTACACCTAATAGGTGCGCCTATTCGGTGCACACTATTCATACATCTACATGGAGCCCTTCATAGCCTTGCTGCCAGCTGACATGAAGTAGGACTCGGAAAGAAAAAACACTCGGACAAAGAGTACTCGGGAGCAATGCACTCGGGCAATCTTCACCGTGGAGGATAAGCACTCGGCATTAGCTATGACTCAACTATGAAGGTCTCAGGGGCTGCTGTGGAGGCCATGGGCCCCGGGTACCTCAAGACAAGTATATGGGCCACTTGGATAGAGGATGGGCCTAGCCTTATAATTAGAGATATGATAGAGCCCGGCAGGCTTTGCCTTTTATAATAAGGAATATACAGTCCTAATCGGGTACATTATATCTCTAAGGAGATCCCTTGGCTGTAGTTTGGCTGGGACTCCTATCTTTTACCCCTGTCCCCCGGTATATAAGGGGAGGCAGGGCGCCCCCTGAGGGCATACAGAGATTCATTAGAATCATACTTCCTCAAAGGAATACACCACAACTGGATGTAGGGTATTACCTCACATTGAGGGCCTGAACTAGTATAAACTCCCCGTGTTCCTTTGTAGTCCACCGAGTTTCGATCCGACGAGTAGCCCTATAATCATATTGCCGGTGTAAAACATCGACAGCAATAAAGCTTTTTCAGCTATTTGTAATTCGTGATTTAATCAGAAAACGTGCTACTTCTAATGTTAGGATTGCTAAAAGGAAAATTTGGGAAAAAGAACCCATTGTATGGGAAATACTTCAAGAAGTTATGAGGGGATATCCTGTACTGTTGAATAGAGCACCTACCCTGCATAGATTAGGCATATAGGTTTTCCAACCCACTTTAGTAGAGGGGCATACTATTTGTTTACACCCATTAGTGTGTAAGGGTTTCAATGTGGACTTTGATGGGGATCAAATGGCTGTTCACCTACCTTTATCCTTGGAAGCTCAGGCGGAAGTCCGTTTACTTATGTTTTCTCATATGAATCTCCTATCTCCCGCTATTGGAGATCCTATTTGCATATCAACCCAAGACATGCTTATCGGACTTTATGTATTAACGATTGGAAACCGCCGAGGTATTTGTGCAAATAGATATAATAGTTGCGGAAACTATCCAAACCAAAAGGTACATTACAATAATAATAACTCTAAGTATACGAAAGATAAATAATCTCTTTTTTCTAGTTCCTATGATGCACTGGGAGCTTATAGACAGAAACAAATCTGTTTAGACAGTCCCTTGTGGCTCCAATGGAAACTAGATCAACACGTCATTGGGTTAAGAGAAGTTTTGATTGAAATTCAATATGAATCTTTGGGGACTTATCGTGAGATTTATGCCCACTATCTAGTAGTGTGAAATAGAAAAAAAGGAAATCCATTCTATATACATTCGAACCATTCTTGGTCATATTTCTTTTTATAGAGAAATAGAGGAAGCCATACAAGGATTTAGTCAGACCTATTCATACACTATCTAAACAAGGAAGTGAGATTCGGCGATGCCCCTTTCGAGGGGCATTCTGATTTCGCTAGTATCATCATTTTTGCCACACGAATCTAGATTGAGATTGAGGAAAGGAAGTTAACTAAGTTTTTGAATCACTGACTCAGGCCCATTGTCGAATCCTACTCAGCAATTGTCGAATTATACTTAGCCAAAAAAGGGGGGACTTATTTATGGAGGAATGGGCCAATCTGGTCTTTCATAATAAAGAGATAGACGGAACTGCTATGAAACGACTTATTAGCAGATTAATAGATCATTTCAGAATGGGATATACATCCCATATACTAGATCAAATAAAAACGCTGGGCTTCCATCAAGCCACTACTACATCGATTTCATTAGGAATCGAGGATCTTTTAACAATACCCTCTAAGGGATGGTTAGTCCAAGATGCGGAACAACAGAGTTTTCTTTTGGAAAAACACTATTATTATGGGGCTGTACACACGATAGAAAAATTATGCCAATCCATTGAAATCTGGTATGCTACAAGTGAGTATTTGAAACAAGAAATGAATTCGAATTTTCGGATAATAGATCCTTCTAATCCAGTCTATCTAAAGTCTTTTTTAGGAGCTAGAGGAAATGCCTCTCAGGTACACCAATTAGTAGGTATGCGAGGATTAATGGCGGATCCTCAAGGACAAATGATTGATTTACCTATTCAAAGCAATTTACGCGAGGGACTTTCTTTGACAGAATATATAATTTCCTGCTACGGAGCCCGCAAAGGGGTTGTAGATACTGCTGTACGAACGGCAGATGCTGGATATCTTACACGTAGACTTGTTGGAGTAGTTCAACATATTATTGTGCGTAGAAGAGATTGTGGTACTATCCGAGCTATTTCTGTAAGTCCCCAAAATGGGATGACGGAAAAACTTTTTGTCCAAACATTAATTGGTCGTGTACTAGCAGATGATATATATATATATATATATATATATATATATATATATATATATATATATCGGTTCACGATGCATTGCCACTTGAAATCAAGATATTGGAATTGGGTTAGTCAATCGATTCATAACTACCTTTCGAGCACAGCCATTTCGAGCACAACCAATATATATTAGAACCCCCTTTACTTGCCGGAGCACATCTTGGATCTGTCAATTATGTTATGGTTGGAGTTCCACTCATGGTGATCTGGTCTAATTGGGGGAAGCCGTAGGTATTATTGCGGGTCAATCTATTGGGGAGTTAGGGACTCAACTAACATTAAGAACTTTTCATACTAGTGGAGTATTCATAGGGGGTACTGCCGACCTTGTACATCCTTCAAATGGAAAAATCCAATTCAATGGGGATTTGCCACATGTACCCATCATGGGCAGCCTGCTTTTCTATGTTATATAGACTTGCATATAACTATTCAGAGTCAGGATATTCTACATAGTGTGACTATTCCCTCAAAAAGCTTGATTCTAGTGCAAAATGATCAATATGTAGAATCCGAACAAGTAATTGAGGAGATTCATGCCGGAATGTCCGCTTTGCATTTTAAAGAAAGGGTACAAAAACATATTTATTCCGAATCAGATGGGGAAATGCACTGGAGTACTAATGTTTATCATGCGCCCGAATATCAATATGGTAATCTTCGTCGATTACCAAAAACAAGCCATTTATGGATATTGTCAGTAAGTATGTGTAGATCTAGTATAGCTTCTTTTTCGCTCCACAAGGATCAAGATCAAATGAATACTTATTCTTTTTCTATTGACGGAAGGTATATCTTTGGCCTCTCGATGGCTAATGATCAGGTAAGACATAGACTGTTGGATACTTTTGGTAAAAAAGATAGGGAAATTCTTGATTATTCAACGCCGGATCGAATCGTGTCCAATGGTCATTGGAATTTTGTCTATCCTTCTATTCTTCAAAATAATTCGGATTTGTTAGCGAAAAAGCAAAGAAATAGGTTCGTCATTCCATTACAGTATCATCAAGAACAAGAGAAAGAACCAATATCCTGTTTTGGGATTTCGATTGAAATACCCTTTATGGGTGTTTTACGTAGAAATACTATAGTTGCTTATTTTGATGACCCACGATACAAAAAAAAAGATAAAAAGGGTTCAAGAATTGTTAAATTTAGATATAGTACCCTAGAGGACGAATAGGACTCGAGAGAAGACTCAGGGACGAATATGGGAGCTAGAAAATGAATATAGACCGAGAAGAAAATGTAAAACCCTTGAGACAAATATAGACTCTAGAGACGAGTACGAAACCTAGAAGATGAATATGGGATCCTAGACGACGAATATGAAACCTAGAAGATGAATATGGGATCCTAGAGGACGAATATAGGTCTCAGAGGAGGAATCCGAGGACGAATATGGGAGCCCAGAGAACAAATATAGGCCCCAAGAGGATAAATACGGCACTTTAGAAGAAGACTCAGAGGACGAATATGGGCCTTTAGAGGAAGACTCAGAAGAGGAATACGGGAACCCGGAGGAAGATTCCGTCTTAAAAAAAGAGGTTTTGATTGAGCATCGAGGAACAAAAGCAATTTAGTCTAAAAATACCAAAATAAGTAGATCGGTTTTTTTCATTCTCCAAGAACTGCATATCTTGCGAGATCCTCATCTCTAAGGTACTTGACAATAGTAATTATTGGAGTGGATACATGATGCACACTGGTGCCCGATCTTCGATAGGTTCGAGTTTGGCGATGTGTGGACGTCTCACGTTTTGAGCTTCTAATTAGTAGATCAGCTCGCACTAGCTACACCCGCGTGTCCTGTCGTGATCGGCACGCTCCATGCAGTCGACTAAACCATGAAGGTTTTTGGTCTCCTGCAAACAATCGAGAAATTTGCAAAACAAGAAAAAACATAACCCTAAAAAAATTGCACACATGAATGTTTAAGCACATGAATGTTTGTTCTACAAACCGATCTAGATGACGAAACTGCAAAGAAAATAATCTAAGCAAAACCCGATCCTACAACGATGAACTAAGCTACGAAATGTAATATAGAGTTTCGACATCCTAGGGTAACCCTAGAGCGCACTGCACCCCTTGACTTAGCCCATGACACAATTACAAGGCCTAAAGACCCAAACAGAATCAGACTGGGAAGAGGACGTGTTCTTGTTTTGATGATATCCGACAGTTCAGAAAGAATTTTGACATGGGACCAAAAACCATGTGCAAGTAGACTCCATAAGCTTTCCAACAAGTAATGCATGGCCCGATGATCCTCTATCGCGTAGCGTCCTTTAAGTTGATGCTGTCAATAGGCCCGAATCCGAAATCTAAACCATGCAGAATTCATCCTTGCTTTTGACCAAATGACGTGTATATAGAGAGACTTGAAGGTCTTGTTTGGTCCAATCAATCTTCTTTGATCATCTATGCTCCTTCGTCCGTTTGTTTTCCTCACCCAATAAGTATCTTGAACAGAACACACAAAACTCATGTTTGCCATTACGCTGTTTAAAATATATAACACATAAATTCTTAGTAGAAACATGCACCTTGATGATGACTACATAAGGTACTATTTCATATCCAGCTATATTCCTCATCTCCCCTTATTGAACGTCCGCGGTCTCACCTCTCATTAAGCCTTAAGATATCTTATATTTTTCAACACATAGGTTGATAGTGTTCGATTATGTTGGATTCTGAACATTATTTAAACACAAAAACACTTAGTATATCACTGCAGCTCAAACACTCCCTTCTCAAAACTAACTGCACTCATTTAAACCAATAGAGGAACTAGATAGAAATTATTTGTATCATGCTCTCCTAGACAAACATTCATTATGAACAGAAGTTATTAAATTCGAAGAGTCTGTGGATTGTTCGATGAAGAAAAAAAAGCATACGAACTAAAAAACTTTTTTCGAATATTCATTTTCTAAGAGCGTGATAATTAGTGGCAATTATACACTTAGAAAAAAAACAAATTCAGAATCAAAAAAGAAATTGCGTCTAGTTCAATGAAAAAATCACAATGAAAGGAAAGTATTTTTGTTCGACCCTCAGTCGCGTATGAAATATCTCTCTGAAGAAGAAGAATTTAGCAACACTCCTGTAGTCTCTTTCTCATTTTATTGCAGGAATTGAGTTAATCTCAACTTGACTTGTCAATTTATTCTCATGAAATGCAATTTAATAAAGAATTTATACAGAATATTCAATTCTTGATTTGCTAGATTGATTGGAAAAGAAAAAAAGAGAGCTTTGTTCCCTTTGAGATAGAGCAAGATGATCTGATTCGCGATCCTCAAGATTGAATCAACACTTTATCTACACAAAAAGGTATGATGACAAGTGCAGACTGATCTCATAAATGTTAATTACCAATCACCAATCCTTTTATTCCAAGGCGAAGTTCAATAACTTGCCAACTCAAGAACTATTTACCTTGTTGATCGAAATAAAGAATACCACTCTTTGCGATGATTTGGAATCAATCTATTCCTCAATTGGTTTATCAAAATTCAAAAATCCCAATGGAAAAAATGAATCCTATAATTCATTTGAAAATTTTTGGGCTCTTAGGCTATTACTATATCGAAATTTCATCTTACTATTTACTACGCATAATCAATCCTTTAGAAAAAATATTTTCCTTGACAAGTTTGAACTCAACTTCAAGTACTTAAACTTAAATTCTTAATAGATGAAAATCAAAGAGTCCAATTTCGAGAAGTACATCATGTGGATCCATTCCAGTTGATTGGCACTTCTCCATCATATTCTTGAAGACATCAGCACATCACCTTGACAATTTATTTTGAAATTGTATGTCATAAATCGCACAAAAAAAAATTGGTCAAAATTTCATTGTAAATAATTCTTTGTCTATAAGAGCAGCTAAGCCTTATTTGGCCACTACAGACTAACTTTCATCTCACTGAAAATCCTTTACAAAGGATAGTTACTTACGGATATATAAAAGCGAGATTAAGTGACCAAAACAAGGTCTTCAAAAGTAGAACCAAATCTCGAAGTCTATCAATTGATTCACTATGCCGAACTCAAAAGGAAATTGAATTAATGAGATATACCAAATTCTTGTTCCTGGCATTCTTAATTGAGATTAGCTAACCATAGCCAAAATATCCTTTGTTAATAAATCTCTCTC
>RYFJ01000901.1:0-122328 GCA_003991445.1 Oryza meyeriana var. granulata
CATGTATTACCTCGGGGGGCAAGTTTTTGGTTTCTTTAAATTAAACCCCTACGGACTAATAATCAAGCGAATACGAGGCGTATTGAAAGGACTAACAATCTAAGAATCAGGGCCGATGTCATAGAAATTAGTTGGGATTTCCTTATTGGTGATCAAGCAACTTAACATAGGGAAGTATTGAATGCAGGATTATATTTTGAGATCATATCATGAAAAGAATGCAGAGATTTATTTAAGGATTTCAGATGGATCGTGATCATATTCCCTAGAGAACAGAAGTTAGAACCAATATCTTGCGCAAATGCCTTCGGGATATCGCCGAATAAATAGGTTGAAGTTGAAATAGCCGATATGATATCAGGATAAAGCCGATGATGGAGACTGGAATAATTTATCTACAAAATCCGTCGTAATCGGTTTCTACGAAACTCGGTATAAAGCTACTAAATATGCGCTTGATGGAAATTATATATTGACTTTTGAGATTCTTGCTAGGTGTCTGAATTTCGAAGAAGCAAAGTACTTATTGCGAAGTGCACAGGCGTTTGTGGGAACTCATCAATCGCTCATAAGATGAAGTGGGATAGAGAAGAGTAGATATTTTGGCCGACAATGCTGGAGATTGCTTCAGTACTATAAAGGATTAAGCATGCCAAAGTTGAAATAGATATAGCGGCACCCAGGCATCGGCTGAATCCTATCATAACCTGGCCGTTCAGAGGATGGGGAATGATATGATCGACCAGGTTTATCCTCCATTCAAGTAAATGACATAATTCATATTGGCAGCACAGGATTATTTACAAATGGTGGAAGCAATGTCCATTGAAGAAATCACGTCCAAGATGTGATGAGTGAAGAAGAGGCATATAATTATCGGTTTAATTCTCAACGATTAAACTTACCAATCAAGGATCTATTTCGGTCCGATGAGTTTCAACAATTTGTA
Organism: Oryza meyeriana var. granulata; assembly: GCA_003991445.1. NCBI lineage: Eukaryota > Viridiplantae > Streptophyta > Magnoliopsida > Poales > Poaceae > Oryza > Oryza meyeriana. The sequence continues at coordinate 950 of RYFJ01000901.1, forward strand.
GCCAGTAGAATTAAGTTATTGAATTCATCACCTTATTTAGCCTCAAGCCAAATGGACAACAGAAGTTCAAATAAAGTCTGATCAAATTAATCAAAGGAAGGTTGATGAACAACCAGCGACAATGGCATACTACATTAGCCGATCCTTGTGCTAGATGCATGCATGGACTACTCGAGTGCCACCTTACTCATTGGTGTATGACATGAGCAGTTTTGCCTTGAGCACAACATCGCTCTAGGAGGATTTCTTTGCAAAATCAATTGACGGGCGATATATTATAACTTGATGACGGATGAACTGAGATTTGGCCACAAATCGTTAAGGGCGTTGGAGAGGATCAAGGAAAATAAGCTAAGATGCTAGCATTATAACAAATGTATAATATTGTCGTTTGCTGAGGAGAATCTTGTAGGAAATGATGTATGCATCGGGGTCCAGAGATAGTAATTGGGAAAGTGTCGCTAATTGGGAAGGCCCTATCGATAACGTTTGTGTGCTGCAATGCCTATCATACTAGAAATCTTGGGGGACGGAGTGTGCTAAAGCGCTTAATGAATTCTGAAGAAGTACATCGAGCGGTTAGGATCAACTCCTGAATCGCTGGATCGCCGATTTCCTAAACAGTTCAAAAAGCCGATGTCTTGCATCGGCCTAAAATAGCCGAATATAATTTGATATCACCTTAGCTTCAATAAATAAAAACTATCAAGCGAAATGAACAAGATGAATACAGAGCCGACCAGATTATGTTACAGCGCAAAAGATGATCGGTATGTTCTGGAGCAACAGTCAATGGCGTCAATGTTAAAGTGTTTACAAAATTTTTCAAATTGTTCAATACACGCATTGCGAAATCTGGTCGATTCATTTATCGCGCGATCGTATTCATCGGACTTGGAATAGCTCTCATGTTTCTTGCGCCGAATAATGACTTGACGCACTGCGCTACAACTCTGGCCCGTGATCTTGTATGGCTTGAGAGCCGATGAGGCTGATTCCGATGTTGAATATCCTTGCGGATTTGTTTCAAGTTCTGCCAGTAGATCGCTTCCTCTCTTCAGTGATCCAATTGGTTGGATTCTTCAGGGCAGCTACCATATCATCAAGCTTCTTCTTTCCGTTTGACTGATAGCCGATCGGTTTTGGATGTCTTGATCATCTTACGTTGATTGGCCACAATCACTACACGTTCCTTAGCTTGACAAGTTGGATGTGGGATTCCAGGTATGCTGCCAGGTCAGTGCACAATGAGCTCTTCGGCAGTGATTGCTCAATCCTCTACAAATCTGCCCGGATCGGCCCGCAATCCTCCACCAATGCGTTGATCGGTTCTTCCAGCCAGAGATGTATTTAGCAGAATTCGCACACGTCGGCTTGAAAGGATGGCTTGTGTTGCTACTGTGGCTGTTTTCGTTCATCTGCTCCAAGTACTGCCAATTCGAAGGAGAAACCAAATCGAGCTAAGGACTGCAGGTAACATGTTAAAAGATCATATTAGTAAAAATAAGTATGGCTTGGTTGAAGAATTTACCTAAGCAGGGAAAGGCAGCTTGAGAGTTACACGGCATCAATGTGAGTAGTATGTCTTAAGATGCCGATGTCCTGCGCTGAATAGGAGCCACATCCCAAGTTACGCTTCAGGCTAGATACGAATTGGTAAATCCTGCAGATTCATCGGCTCGATGCATTGCCAGGATGTCAGCCAGAAGATTGAAGGTTCGGGGTCCGATATTCAAGCGAAATAAAGACTCGATAATGTGAAGCTGGAAACGGATAAAAATAGCAAAACTTAAGCACATACCTGTGGGAGGAAGCGAATGTGTTGGTAGCAGCGCGCCATGACCACATTGGCGCTAATTTTCTTGTTTCTTGTGAGGGCGAGATGCTAGCTTCTTGCGGTTTGGTCCTGTCGGCCGTGGCGCCCGGAGAAAGACAGCCGATGGAGGGGCATCATGGCCCTAGGTGTGGGTTGGCGATGGTGGTGTGATATATAATCGCCGGCCACTGGTACTTGTTGTCGGTGGCTCCACATCGACAGCCTGCAAGATAGAAATGTAAGAGATGATCGGAAAGTGATTCAAAGATAGTGGAATATTACCTCGTCATCAGATTCGACGTAGTTGGAGTTGAGGCGAGAGCAGTAGTGAATGGCCGATGAGTTGAAAAGGTGTTTCCTCCATTCTGACCACCATTGGGAAAAGAGCTTGGTGTTGACAGTGCATACCTCCACATCGGCGGCGGTGCCTAGAGATAGGGAATCTGTTAGTGTCCGCAGCCGATCGTTTACTCCAGACGCGCTATTTACATTTCGCGGCCTGGAGTTTGTCGATAAAGAACAAGCTGATGGGGAGTTGACCGAGGCCAAGCTAGCGAGAGCTGACTGTTGGGTGATAGAATTCATACGATGGCTGTGATCGGCCTTGAGAGAAGCCAATCGGTAGAAGACGGGGAGTAATGGCCGATAGGAAAATGGTCTTCAATTCATCATCGGCCAGGACGTCAAGTGGATTGAAGTTAGAGGGCATCTCAAATGATGATGCATCATCATATGCGAACCATAGCGTGGCATCCGTGGTAAAGCCATAATAAAGGCCTTTGAACCATTGGCCGAGTCCGACGGAGTCATTTTACCGCTAGGAAGAGCCGATGCAGCTTCGCCCATTGAGATGCATCGGCGATAGGTGGGTTCTTGTTCCTCCATGTGATCGGCTGGGCAAGTTTGATTGAGGAAGGAGGTATCGGGAATTGCCTTGGATGTGTACACGTTGAGCCATAACTGCACAAACCACCAAGGACCTCCAATATGGCCAACTGGCTGGCCGGCCGATAGCTTGACCGCCACCTGATGCAGCAGTTGATAAGTGGCGCCAAGAAGATATTGCCCCAAGGGAACTTGTTTTTAATCGGCCAAACGTTCTGCCAGACATTGCATATTGGTTGTGGGACCAAGGGTTGCACCGCCGAAGACGAACCGTTCTAACCACAGATTCAAGAAAGCGACGTGTTCCCGATCATCGACTGGTCCAGTCCCTTTGTTATGGATTGATATGTACTTGGACCAATCACCGATGTTCTTTGTTTGAAGCCGATGAGTAGGCTTGAATTGGAGATTGAAGGGATTAATGTAACTCGTTGTGTTGAGGCAGGTAAGCATGGTTACATCTATCAAAGTTGGGGTCATCAGCCCATGTCCAAATAAGTAGGCGTTGAGGGCGTCTGACCAAAAGTACGAGGCCGATGCAAGCAGAGGTTCATTCCTCTCTATCTCAGCCAGCGAGAGATTGATGCAGTGGCCGATGTCCGCTTCGTCCCAAAGAGCTATCTTGGAAGCCGATACTCTGTTATACCAGTTCCTCCACCCGGGAAGTTTGCTCGGCCATGATCTGAAACTTTTGTTCCAATCGCTAACTAGCATGGCGGAGTTCTTGAAGGGGATGCGTTGAGTTTCGGCGTTGATGAAATCTGTAGGATCTTCACTGCCCATGGGACCATGGTAGAAGAAGTTCGGGTAATCGGCGGCCGGAATCAAGATCTGGTCTCTAAGGTGCTACAATATGCAAGAACACGAAGGACAGGAAGAGATTACGGCGGAATCAAAATCTGGTCTCTAAGGTGCTACAATATACAAGAACACGAGAAACAGAAAGAGATTACGGCGGAATCAAAATCTGGTCTCTAAGTGCTACAGTAAACAAGAACACGAGGAACAGGAGCAGATTCAATCTGGGTTGCGAGATAGAGAAGACGATTAGACAAGGAGATTACCTCTGGGACGGCGTTCGCAGAAGCCATTGCGGAAGAAGAAGATGAGCAAAGATCGGAGGTTGAAGAAGAAGACCGCAGCGGTTCGCCTGGATCGCCGGAGTTCGTCAAGGTCTCGGAGGAAGTGGAAAGGACTCTGGTGATGTGAAAGCGTAAAGAAAGGGGGCTAGGAAGGCGAAGCGGTTTATAGAGGTATGATGATCGGGCGGGAATCGAGGCCGTTGGCACTGTTTCAAACATTTAAGGAAAGTGGGCTACCTTGGGCCGCCTCGGTGTTAAGGGAATCTAAAGCCCAAACAGAAGAATTTCGATGTTCGATAACAAACTCCGAAATTGGGGGGCATGCGTTAACGCCAAAATTTGGTGCGGTTCTTTATTGGATTCAGTTAAGGGAAAATCATAGTTAACTAGCGGGAATTAAATCCAGAAGAAGCCGAATTCGAGAGGGAATCATGAAGACTACGGAGAGGCAGTTAGTATCTTATCTATAAAATTAGTTAGGGATAATAATTTTAGGTAACCTGATCTCATGCCTGGTCAGGACTTGTTTTTTTCTTTTTTTGTAATTAGGAAACTCCTGTTTCGTATCCGATCAGGACTGTATCAACTCAGGGTATAAATACGTATACCTGGGTACCTTGTAATCAATCAAACAGATCAATACAAACTTCGGCGCATCGCCACCCTATTCAACGGGTTCTTACTTCTCGAGCTGGGCTGCATCGGTTAAATTTGACCTCTTGCGAGATGGTAAGTCTCGTTACCCCGACTACCATATCGGCTAGGACTTCCTCGGTTAGGTCCGATATTCTAGTCGGCCTACGGTAGTCGGCTTACCATGATATATCACTTCTGTCTACGGCTGCATCAGTTAGGTTTGATCTCATAGGCCGAGTAGATATATCACATCACGTGTGCATAGGCTTATCAGCTTACTGGGCGTAACTTATCATCAGTTTGTGCTGCATCGGTTAGGTCTGACCTACTAAACCGCGTGATAAGTTATTCCTGCTAGGTTGATCAGTTTTATGAAAGCGTTTTATTAGGATGTATAGCCAATAAGTTATCATATATCACATTACGATTGAATCAGATCTATTGGCTCATCAAAGTTCTTTTATCGTTATTAATCTGTGCTGCATCAGTTAAGTTTGAACTACTAGATTGATAACGATAGATTTATCCTTGTTAAGCCGATGGGTGTTTATGCAATGTTCTATTGGAGTGCCTAGCCGGTAGATTATCTTTTATTAATTAAGGCCGATTGGATCGCTTCACGTTTTTGGCACTTTACACCGTCATCGGCTTTCCTGCTGATACACGTTATATTAGTAATCGGCTAGTTTATTTAGTCATGTTGTTATTGGTTCCTTAGCCACATGGTTTATTTATTTTATCCATCTATGCCATCATCGGCTTCCAGTCGATGTATAAGTGCTTCGTCTATATCGGCCATCGGCCGATGGAGCGAGTCCAATTCGGCTTCCAGCCGAATGGCTCAATGATCTAATATTTTCTATCTCCATGTCAATTGCAGGGTCAAATTGACTGGCACGCCTATGAACCTCAAGATTTAGGACCTGCACTGGAGTTAAGCAAATCTCCCAAGCCTTCGCGTGTCTCTAGGCACCGAACCAGGTCATCGGCTCGTTCCTGACGCTGCCGGTGATTTTTGGTGTCAATAGTACCGCTTCTCGCTTGGATCCCATATTTGCCAATTCATCTGCAGCATCATTGTATTGTCGTAGGACGTGTGTTATCTCCAGCCCATCGAACTTATTTTCCAGCTTGCGGACCTCCTGACAGTATGCCGCCATGGTGTCGTCGAGACATGTCCAGTCTTTCATAACTTGGTTTACCACGAGTTGAGTTTCCACGCACAACCAGTCGACAAATGCCGAGGGATATGGCGATGTGGAGCCTGTGGATAAGTGCCTCGTACTCGGCGACGTTGTGGGAAGCCGGGAAGTGGATTTGTAGAACGTACTTGAGTTTTTCACCGGTGGGGGATGTCAGTACGACGCCTACCCCGGCACCGCCAATCCGTAGAGAACCGTCGAAGTACATTGTCTAGTACTCTAGCTTCGTTGTTGATGTAGGCATTTGGACTTCTGTCCACTCGGCCATGAAGTCGGCTAGAGCTTGTGATTTGATTGCTGTATGTGGCAGAAAGGTGATGTCGAATGCCATCAACTCAAGCGCCCATTTAACGATTTGACCAGTGGCCTCGCGGTTATGCAGGACGTCCCCGAGTGGATATGATGTGACCACCATGACTTGATGAGCTTGGAAATAGTGCACCAACTTCCGGACAGTGATGAGTAGGCCATAGAGCAGCTTCTGGACCTACAGATATCTCATCTTCGAGTCGACAAGGACCTCGCTGACAAAGTAGACTAGCCGTTGAATTTTTTGGATGTGACCCAGTTCGGATCGCTTGACCACCAACACCGTGCTGACTACCTGAGTAGTTGCCGCCAGATATAGCATTAGCGATTCTTGGGGCATGGGTGATGCCAACAAGGGAGGTGATATGAGAAATTTCTTGAATTCTTCGAAGGCTTATTGGGCTTCAGGAGTCCATTGGAAATTGTCCACTTTCTTCAATAGCTTGAAAAAGGGAATGCCCTGTTCGCCCAGTCGGGAAATAAACCAGCTGAGTGCTGCCATGCAGTTGTCAGCTTCTGGACGTCCTTTTGGTTAGTCGGGGGTGCCATGTTCATGATTGTGTTGACTTTCTCTCTGGGTTGGCCTCGATGCCACGATGCGAGATGATGAAGCCGAGTAACTTGCCGGATGGCACACCGAAGGCGCACTTTTCCAGGTTCAACTTCATCTTGAATCTTCGAAGATTTTAGAAGGTTTCTTCTAGGTCAGCGATGAGGTCTTCTTTTGATTTGGTCTTGATCACCACATCATCGATGTAGGCTTCCATGTTGCGCCTGATCTGAGTGTGCAGACACTGCTGAATTGCGTGTTGATATGTTGCTCCAGCGTTTTTCAGACCGAACGGCATAGTGTTTTAACAGTACGCTCCAAACGGCATGATGAAAGACATCTTTAGGCAGTCCTCCTCCTTCAAGCTGATTTGATGGTATCCCGAGTAACAGTCGAGAAAGCTGTGAAGTTCACACCCCGTAGTTGAATACACCACCTAGTCTATTCTTGGTAAACCAAATGGATCTTTGGGGCACGCTTTGTTGAGGTCAGTTTAGTCGACTCACATGCGCCATTTACCATTTTTCTTCCGGACCAGAACTGGGTTTGCCAGCCAATCCAGGTGATAGACCTCTTTGATGAACCTAGCTGCAAGGAGCTTGGTTATCTCCTCCCGAATAGCATCTTTCTGGTCCTGGGCGAAGCGCCGTAGCCGTTGCTTGACTGGCTTGGTGTCTGTGTTGACGTTGAGGGCGTGCTCGATCACCTCCCTTGGTACACCTGGCATGTCGGACGGTTTCCACGCGAAGATGTCTTTGTTGGCTTGGAGGAAGGTGACGAGCGCATCTTCCTATTTGGGGTCGAGTCCGATCCTGACTAGAGGAGTCTTGGAGGGGTCGGAAGGGTCCAGGGGGATCTTCTTCATGTCAGAGTCCGCTGAAATTCCCGACTTTGTTGCTTTTTTGGCCATAACTTGATCTTCCTCGACTTCGGTTGTGACGGCTTGCCAAATGTTGTTGCGCCCGACTGCCGCCTCTTGTGATTGAGCCAATTCGCAACTCTCCTTGTCGCAGGTGAAGGCTTGCTTAACGTCGCTGCGGAGGGAGAGGACTCTTGCTGTCCCTAGCATCTTGAGCACCATGTATGTATAGTACGGTACCGCCATGAATTTGGCAAGTGCCGGTCATCCGAGTATCGCGTGGTACGCAGTCTCGAAGTCAGTGACCTTGAAGCAGATGTTTTCTATGCGGAAGTTATCCCGCGTGCCGAAGGTGACCGGCAAGGTTATCTACCCGAGTGGAGTTGAAGATAGGCCAGGAATGATTCCGTGGAAGGGCGCAGTACTCGGCCGCAGATCTGAATGAGGAATCTTCATCTCGTCCAGGGTCTTGGTGAAGAGGATATTTAGCGCGCTGCCTCCGTCTATGAGAACCTTCTTCAACTTGATGTTCTTGACGACCGGGTCCAGGACGAGTGGATAGCGTCCCAGGTGCGAAGCCCGATCTAGATGATCGGCGCGGGTGAACGTAATGGACGTCTCTGACCAGCACAGATATTGGGGGGTCTGCTGTAGAGATTACGTTGACATCGTGTGCTGTTAGCTTCTGCTTGTGCTTAGATTCGTACGCAGACGGCCCTCCGAAGATGTGGTTGAGCTCAGCCTGGGGATCTTGAAAATCGTCGGCCGGGTCCTAATCTGGCTTGTCTTTGCTCTTGTCGGCGCCAGATGATGAAGCCTGCTCGGAAGCAAACTTCTTGAGCATGAAGCAGTCTTTGGCCACGTGCTTGCCTTTGGGGTGGAAGGGGCATGGCCCGTTCATGACCTTCTGGTAGTCATTGTTCCGTTGGGGCCACGACCGAGTTCGCTCCATGTTGACCACCTCGTTGTCCGACTTCCGCTTGCGGTTGCCGGACTTGTTCTATGATGGCTTGTTGTCGGCTTTCGCCTTCTGGTCCTTCTGTCGGGACTCCTTCTTGTCGAGGGCCTCTGCGACCGCTTCGGCTAAGTCGGCGTATTTGTTTGCCATATCAAAGAGAGCCCGGGCAGTGGCTGGAGGCTTCGGAGTGAACTTCGCGATTAACGGGGCATCCTTTACTCCCTTGCGGAAGGCGGCGATGACGGCCTCATCCTTGATCATTGGGATTTGGTTGCGCTTCTCGGAGAACCTCTTGATAAAGTCGCGTAGAGACTCGTTCTTCTTCTGGTGCAGTTGATATATATCATGCTCGAAAAAGGGCCTCTTGTAGGTCCCTTGAAAGTTAGCGATGAACCGCTCCCTGAGTTCTCCCCAGGAACCGATCGACCGCCTCGGGAGCCCTATTAGCCATGTCCTCGCAGAGTCGGCCAGGGCGACCGGGAGGTAGTTAGCCATGGCCTTATGGTCACCTCCGGCGGTTGAATTGCTAGGTGTATACAGTGAGCCAGGGCTCGGGGTTGGTTTGCCGTCGTATTTCTCGATCCTCGTAGGCTTGAAGCCCGATGGCCAGTCGACGTCTTGTAGCTCGTGGGTGAAAGCTGGAACGCCTTCATCTTCGTGAGGGCTTCAGCTCTGACCGTGGCGATTAAACCGCTCGTGGTGAAGACCAAAACGCTCGTGCTCTTCCTCCATTCGGCGGCGCTCGTTCTCTTCGCGTTTGCGGTGTCGAGCATTGATGTTGTGGCAGAGGTCGTGTTGTAGTCGGACTCGGAGGTCTTGGTTGAACCGACGGTCATTCTGGTGATGCCGCCGATCATTGTTATTGGTGTTGCCGAGTGATGTTTGCCGCGATTCCTCGTGTGGCCGACTAGAGCCAGCCGCCCGGCGTCGTGTTGACATAGATGATCCTGCCGCCGGAGAACCCGACTGGTTGGTCGGTACAAGTGTGTCGCTCGACTGCTATTGCTGCTGACAGGCAGCAGCTATAATCATCGCCTTGATCTTGGCGATAGTCGGGGTGGCCTGGTGATCAGGCTCGAGCTGGATCGTGTCCAGCAGGGTTGCGGCAGCCACGACGTTCTATTGTGGCATGACGAAGACGTCGTGGTCACCGACTTTTGTCTGGAGGATCTGTTGCTGAGCGGTTCGCCCAGCCTTGCGTAGCCCATCGTTACAAGCCTCGCAGTCGGCTTCCTCCTGTTGTCATAGTCGGCGCGCCTCCTCTTGTTGCTCCTCTTGTAGTCGGCGTACCTCTGGTGGAGGGGTTGAAGCCATGAAGATCTCGCGGGGGATAAGGAGACTTGCCAGACTGGAGTCCAAACTGGTGTTCGAACCGTTGTCCGACCTAGAGTCGGAGTCCAAGTAGTTCATCGGGGTGAGAACGACTCTGACCTCCCTAGATCCAATCTGAAACGACGCTTGGCAGTGTCCAAACTGAATCGCAGGGATCGGGTCTGCCGCGTATGATGTAGATCCGTGGTGTCGCCGAATCTACTCGGTAAATTGACGATCTCTCCCCTTCCTAGCCCAATTCGGGCTGGCTCAAGGCCTAGCGCGAGTCAGACACCAAAGGAGAGAGTTGTCCCGTGGATCGGCGAAGTAGAAGATTGCTGCGTTAGATTGATGATGGTTGTTGCAGCATCTTGCGAAGGAGAGAGTTGGCTGGTTCCTCGGCCGGTTGGATTGGATTTGTGTCGGCCAAGATGAGATTGCCGATCTAGTCGGCGACGAAGTAGAGGCTTCCGAAAGTTATTGTGTCTCCGGGCGAGAATTTGTCACCTTCGACTCCGCTTGTTGGATCCATCGAGATTGTTGATGTTGATTTCACCGAAGCCCCTACCTGGCGCACCAACTGTCGATGTTTTACACCGGCAATATGAATATGGGGCTACTCGGCGGATGGAAACTCGGTGGATTGCAAAGGAACAAGGAGAGATTTATACTGGTTCAGGCCCTCGATGTGAGGTAATACCCTAGTCTAGTTGTGGTGTTATTCCTTTGAGGATTTGTGTCTGCTTCTATGAGCTCGTGTGTTGTTCTACCCTCAGGGGGTGCCCTGCCTCCCCTTATATACTTGGGGACAGGGGTACAAGGTAGGAGTCCCAACCCGATACGGCCAAGGGATTTCCTCTTAGTGATACAATCTACCCGACTAGGACTATACATTCCTTACTGTACAAGGTAAAGTCTGCCGGGTGCTACTATATTTCTAATTACAAGTCTTAGCCCATCCTCTATCCGAGTGGCCCATATGCTTGTGATGAGGTACCCGGGGCCCATGGCCTCCACAAGAAGAGGCCGTTAAGTCCTTCTGCTGCTTAGCCCGACTCCAAGCGAGCGGGACAGAGACCTATTGAAGATCAGGGCAAGAAGAAGATTATCAGGCCGAGTGCCGCAGCGGGGAGTCTGAAGATAAGACACACCGCCGGCACAGCCCCAAGGCAGCTGGGTCCCAGACCGGGACCAGCGCAATCAAGCTCAACATCATCGATCCCAATAAGAGTCCCACCGAGTTATAAGCGTTGGGTCAAGTGCCGCCGGGCTCAGCAACACCAAGCCCAAGGATGGCACCGCCGAGTACCCGAGCGCCCTAGCTGGCCACACCAGGTTTTTTGCGGGGCCAACCGTTTAGGACGGTTTGTGGGAGATAGGGCAAAAACGCCACCGCTTTTTTTTTTTTTTTTTTTGTGTGTCGACTGCCACGCTTGTCCAGCCCGATAGCCGCAGCAGTCCACCACCGGACATCAGGAGCCCCCGGGGGCAAGCTCAAGTTCTCCAAGAGGTATGTGGGTGCCATGGGCCCCGGGTAATCATAACAAGCATATGGGGGCCACTCGGATAGAGGATGGGCCCTGGCCTTGTAATTAGAGATATAGTAATCCCTAGCAGACTTTGCCTTGTACAATAAGGAAAACACAGTCCTAGTTGGTGCGTTATATCTCTAAGAGGAGTATCCCTTGACCGTACCGGTTGGGACTCCTACCTTGTAAGGTGGTTCCCCGGTCCCCCAGTATATAAGGGGAGGCAGGGCGCCCCCTGAGGGTAGGTTGAGTTGGTTCACTAGAATTACCACCATACATCCTCAAAGGAAAATACACCACAACTGGACGTAGGGTATTACCTCACATCGAGGGCCTGAACCAGTATAAACTCCCCATGTTCCTTTGCAATCCATCAAGTTTTCCATCTGCTGAGTAGCCCCATATATTTATTGCCGGTGTAAAACATCGACAGTTGGCGCGCCAAGTAGGGGCTTCGGCGAGATCTACATCTACAAGCTCGATGGATCCAGCAACCGGAGTCGACGGCGGCAAATTCACCCCTAGAGATACAATCTCATTCGGAAGCCTCAACTTCGTCGCCGACATGTTTGGCAATCTCACCTTGGCCGATGCAGACTTGATTCAACCGGCCGACTCCATGCCAGTCAGTCCACACAATGCTGCAGCGACCGTCATCGACTTGTTGCGGCAATCTTCCACTTGCCCGAGTCTTGGGACAACTCTTCCTTTCAGTGTTCAACTCGGACTCGGTCTTGAGCCGGCCGAGATCGGGCTAAGGAAGGAGGAGATCATCAATCTCCCATTCGGACTCGGCAATGCCGCGGATATCTTCGAACAACATCTGATGTGGCAAACCCGATCCTCTGGAGTTCGACTCGGATACCGCCCAGAGCCGCTCGAGATCGGATCTCGGGAGGTCAGAGTTATAATCACCCCCATCAATTATTCTGACTACGACCCTCAGTCAGACTACGACTCTCAGTCGGATTCTAACTCTAAGTCAGATAGCAGCTCGCAAGCTTCTTCTTTCGCACGAGAAATCTTCATGGCATCCAAAGGCTCTACTCCTACTTAGGAATCACGCCGACTGCACGAGCAACAAGAGAAGGAGGCCTGCCGACTACGAGAACAACAGGAGGAAGAAGCAAGACACATGCACGCCCGCAACGACGATCTACACAGGGCTGGGCGAACCGCTCAGCAACAAATCCTCCAAACCCGAGTCAGCAACCATGACATCTTCATTACTCCTCAACAGAACATCATGGCCACTGCAACTTTACTGGACACACTCCAGTTCGGGCCTGATCACCAGGCCACCCCGACAATCACAAGGATAAAAGCCATGCTTACTGCTGCTGCATGTCAGCAGCACCAACAGTCAGGCGATACCCTTATACCGACCAATCGGTCGGCTTCTCCAGCGGCAATCTCATCCACCTCAAAGCGACGCCGAGCGGCCGGCTCTAGACGGCAACACACTAAGTCACGCCAAATGTCACTCGGCAACCCCAACAACAACTGGTGGCGTCAAAGCGACCATCAGGACAATCAGGATCTCTGAGGCCCACTAAGGCGTGACCTTCGGCAGGACATCAACGCTCGCCACGACCAACGAGAGGAGGACACGAGCAACGCCACATTGGAAGATGAGAACGAGCGCTTCGCCCTCCACCACGAGCGGTTTCGCCGCCGTATTCGGAGTCGGAGCCCTCATGACAATGAAGGCATACGGCCTTCACCAAGAGCTACAACAGGTCGATTGGCCTACAGGAATCGAAAAAGACGACGGCAAGACCAACCCCGAGTCCTGGCTTACAGTCTACACTCTAGCAATCCGAGCAGCTGGAGGAGATCACAAGGTCATGGCTAACTACCTCCCAGTCGCTCTACCTACTCAGCGAGGACATGGCTAACAGGACTCCCAAAGAGGTCAATCGGCTCCTAGGGAGAACTTCGAGAAAGCTTCATCACCAACTTCTAGGGAACATACGAAAGGCCATCTTCCGAACACGACCTGTATCAATTGCATCAAAGGAAGAACGAGTCTCTTTGTGACTTCATCAAGAGGTTCTCTGATAAGAAGAATTCAATCCCAATGATCAAGGATGAGGTCGTCATCGCCGCCTTTCAAAAAGGAGTCAAAGACACCTTGTTCATCGCCAAATTCACTCGGAAGCCTCCCAACTCTGTCCAGGCTTTATTCGACATGGCGAACAAATACGCCGACTCGGCCCATGCTATTGCTGAGGCCCTCAATGACAACAAGGCCCCCTGACAGAAGAAGCGGAAGGGCACTGACGACGCGGTCCCCACTAAGCTGGGAATCGCAAAAAAGCAAGTCAGACGGCTTTATTATGTGGCAGCCGCGTCAAACATCTTTGACCTTTGATGACTAGAGATTATCAACAAGTGACATGTTCGGGGGCTCCCAAGCTCAACGCAAGGATGGCACCCCCACTCCCAAATACCGAACAGCTAAGTCGCTTTCTGATAAATATTTCCTTACTTGGCCTCGCCAATGCCACAACCGCTTACAACTAATAGGTGTACAAGCTGCACTTTTTTTGTTTTTTCTCTTAATGATTGCAAAAGTACTCGAGTAGCATAAATTCCTATCCGTGAAACTTTGCTCCATGAAAGACGAACTCAAGTCACCCAAAACGCGTGTCTGGGAAAGAGCCATGAGCCAACTCCCAATGCTAGGGGGCTATGACTAGTCGGGCAGAGTGCTTAAACGTAAGGGGTCAACTACTCGGGGAAATTAATATCAAAAAGAGGAAGAACATGTATTTACATATATTGTAAAATACATAAATATTATTCAGGTGATTGTTTTCATCATCAGATGCTAGTCATCCGATATCTTTATAGTGCAGGGCCAGCTCCGGATATGTGTGACAGGAACTCAGGGCTGTGAGCCTATCTCCTATGCTCAGGGCTAGACTAGTCTACCAAGATGTGCTCGGAATGCTCCATGAGGGCTATTGACCGAGTATTTGCGCCAGTTGGGATGCCATCTTCCCCGGCTATGCTCCATGTGAGCTAACAACTGACCTTCGGCGCTAGTCGGAGTTCGCTTACCACTCGGCTAGGTAGGGTATGCCCCATGAGGGTCGCCTGCCGAATCCTATGCTAATGCTAGGTTCGGGTACCCTATTTGGTCACCACTCCGCTGGGTGAGGTATGCCCCATGAGGGTCACCAGCCGAATCCTATGCTAATGCAAGGTTCGGGTACCTTATTAACAACCGGCCTCCGGCGCCAGTTGAGGCTCAGGTACAATTCCGCTGAGTTGGGTACGCCCCATGAGGGTCGCCAGCCGAATCCTATGAGATTCAGGTACTTATTTGGCATAACTCTGTTGGGTAGGGTATGCCCCATGAGGGTCGCCAGCCGAATCCTATGCTAATGCAAGGTTCGGGTACCTTATCCGTCTTTATAGAAGTCAGAGAAGACCTATGCCGTCAAAGCGCATCCGGAGTTCTCATGCACTACGTCACACCTAGGGAGGGCAAGCAGATTCTGTAATATACCTACTCAGGCATCTGTGGCAACCAAGCTGCATCTAGAGCATAAGTCGGAAAGGCTTGCAGACAAGGATTCCTCTGGCTGATTTGCGGTACCGACGCCAAATAGAGTCATCTGACATGCGATGGATGCTACTTTTATAGGGCCTACGCTGGGTGGGTTGGTTTAGGCTGGCTTATTTGGTAGTAGACCACCAAGATATGAGTTTCTACAGTAGCACGCTCGATATGGGCCACTCGCAGGCTAAGTTAAAATCGCAGTGCTGATGCTACCAACCAGAACCGATGAGGTAAATAGATATGCTTCATGAAGGCCTAATTGCTAAACACATGTGTTTGGGTATCTGTCTTATCCACCAGATATCGAGGATATATCCTTATAAGGATCACAAGCTGGTCTTCATTAAAATTGGGGATGCAGGTATCTTTCTCGAGTACACCTGACCACGCAATGGATTTAATTTCATAAAGTGGTACTCGGCCTACATGCTTGGCCAACAGTTGCTATGAGCAACATTATTCCAGCCGACATGACACTGAAGAGTCTAACTTTTGAGTAGTGCACTACTCGGGAGAGACTATAGACCTTCTTTCCAGCTGACATGAAGCTGAGCAGTCTAACTTCCGAGTGGGACGCCACTCGGGAAAGACTATAAACCCCCTTTCCGGCTGACATGAAGCTGAAGAGTCCCATATACAAGTGGCATGCTACTCAGCAAGGCGATAAATCATATTCCGGTTGACATGATACCGAAGAGTCTCATATACCAGTAGTGTACTACTCGGGAAGGACTACAAGGTTAAAGATCTTTCACTTTCTGTTTAATTGTTTCACAATTAGTTACAAAGTCGGGGGCTACACCTAATAGGTGCGCCTATTCGGCGCACACTATTCATACTTCTACATGGAGCCCTTCATAGCCTCGCTGCCAGCTAACATGAAACAGGACTCGGGAGAAGAAGCACTCGGACAAAGAGTACTCGGGAGCAATGCAGTCGGGAAGACTTCACCGTGGAGGATGAGCACTCGCATCGCTGTGACTCAACTATGAAGGTCTCTGGGCTACTATGGGTGCCATGGGCCCCGGGTACCTCATAACAAGCATATGGGCCACTCGGATAGAGGATGGGCCTGGCCTTGTAATTAGAGATATAGTAATCCCTAGCAGACTTTGCCTTGTACGATAAGGAAAACCCAGTCCTAGTTGGGTGCGTTATATCTCTAAGAGGAGATCCCTTGGCCGTAATCCGGTTGGGACTCCTACCTTGTAACCCGGTCCCCCAGTATATAAGGGGAGGCAGGCGCCCCCTGAGGGCAGGTTGAGTTGGTTCACCGGAATCACCACCATACATCCTGAAAGGAAAATACACCACAACTGGACGTAGGGTATTACCTCACATCGAGGGCCTGAACTAGTATAAACTCCTCGTGTTCCTTTGCAATCCATCAAGTTTCCATCCGCCGAGTAGCCCCATATATTTATTGCCGGTGTAAAACATCGACAGGTACATGACTTTAAGTCTTTCGGAAGCCCTGTTCAGCATTGTGGTGTGTTGATATCCAACTCGTCATGCAGGAAGCGCGCCAACATCGATCTCAAGGAGACACTCGGCTGCTCTGTTGCAGAGCCGTCCCAGCAGAACCAGCGCTGGAGCGTATCTGCTAAGCCAACAACCATCTCAGTTGCAGAGGACTGAGGTCGTCCTGACTGCAGAGGCCATCCGACGTTGCCTGACCAAGGCTAATGTCGAAGCTGTTGCTCCAGCCCCTGAGCATGTCTCTAAAGCCCTAGCAGCCGCCGAGTTGGGGGCTAAGACCCCGTCACCATCCATTTCATCGTCGTCGTCTTCAGAGAGGCCGGACCTCCCCAGACTTGAGGCTCCTCCCCACAAATTCCCGTGGACATTCTGCTGGGTAGCCCCCGACGGAACCATGAAGAGTTATAAGCATGATGAAGTCACGGTGAAGAAGGGGGCATGAAGACTTGCTTTGCGTCGCAATCGCCACATCCTGGGGGTCCAGGTATGACTTTCGCCACATTGGAGTATTGGTAGTCTTCCTTGCAAGAGTGTTCTAATACTTGACTCTGCTTTGCTCTGTTTTGGCTCTGAGCAGAAGATCGTCAACTGCTCGGAGCAAATGAACGAGGTCCTGACCCGGCTTGCCCTCCAACTCCAAGAATTGGAGCAGCTCCGGGCCTTTAAAGGCCGAATTGGAATGGTGCAGCCAGGAGAGGGAATCTTTGCTGAGGGGAGCCGTTAATTAGCTCGGGGACGAAAATTGGGACCAAGCCAAGAAGATTGGAAGTAAGTCTCCCGAATACGTCTTCCTGACTAAGCCTTAGTATATTTTCCTCGGCCCTTAGTATACTATGTTGTTTCCCAACTGCCCAGTTGTGTCTTGGCTGCAACGTTGAGTACTTGACTATTCTGATGCACAGCCCTCGAAGTCGAGCTGAAGACCCAAACAGGGGGAGAAGCCAAGCTGAAGAAGGCTGAGAGGGCCAAAGCCAGGCTTGAAAAAGACAAGGCCGACTTGACAAGGGCCAAGGCCAAGCTTGAGAAAGAGAAGGCCGACTTGAAGAAGGCCAACGCCAAGCTCGAGAAAAAAAGGCTGAACTGGAGAAGGCCAAAGCCAAGTGGGAGGCCAACTATGAAAGTAAGTCTTCCCTCTGACAATGACTTAACCAATCCATTGAGTCTCTGTCTGCAGTGTTGCCTAACAATTTTACGTGTCGATGAACTCGGGCAGCTGCTAGAGCCAATGCCAAAATCCAGTTTCGGGCTTTTGCAGAGGAGATAAAGGTTGTCAAGGAGTCACGGGAGATCCTTTCCGAGTCCGCGAAAGGGCTCCTTGACATCATGGATCCTCACTACGTAGGAACCAGCTCCAACATGATCTCCCAAGTGCAGGCGTGCCTTATCAAAGCACCGAGTACCCGGAAGAGGTACTCGGATGAGCATGTTGTTGTCAGCGTGGCCCAAACCCTAGCAATGACCAAGTCAATCTACCCCAGGGCAGATATTGAAGCCATCAGGGTGGGATTCACCGAGGAGACGACACCTGAGGAGGCACTGGGGTTGATAGCCCAGGCGAGGCCGACTGCAGAGGTGATCACCCGAGACCTGGGTATGTAAGAACAGTCCATCATGTAGTCGGTGTATATAAACTTTTTGTAAGGAATGTGTAAATATATGTGCAATGCCGGCCAAGCTCTGAGTTGTTACTTGTTATCATTAGCTTTACTGACTATATGGTATGCGCCGAGTTAGTCTATAGGAACTTAATAAAATCGTTCACTGCTGAAAGCTGTACTCAGGCAAACATGACAAAGTCGTTGCAAAACTTCATAACTTAAGTAAGACAGGCTCGTATATTATTGACAAAGCATATATAATACTTGTAGCCCCCGACTCACTACTCGGTTGAAACAAGCGGCGTAGTGAGTTAGAGAAAAACTGTACACATGGGAAAGTATAAAACTTAGGTATAGAAAGGACATAGCTGTTCTATATTCCATGAGTTGCTGACGAGGGCACCGTCTTCGGTCCTTAGTCGGTAGGCACCTGGCCGCGTAACCTCGGCAATAATGAACAGCCCTTCCGATATTGGGGTAGTTTATGCCTGTCTTTGGTGGTTTGTATTTTTCTTAAGACGAGATCTCCGACCAAAAAGGTGCGGCCATGGACATTGCGATTGTGGTAGCGACGGAGGCCTTGAAGATACCTTGCCGACTGAATGGTTGCGATATCCCTCGCTTCTTCCAACTGATCTAGTTCGACCAATCAGGTGTTGTTGGATTTGTTTTCTGAGTAAGCCCGAACTCATGGAGAGCCGAACTCTAACTCGGTTGGTAACACAGCCTCAGCACCATAGACCAGAAAGAAAGGGGATTGCCCTGTTGTCACGACTAGAATTTCCATCCGAAATTCTGGAGTTTTATTGTGTGTAAATCCACGTCCAGGAATCAACCGAGGCACACATGACAAAATTGATAATCAAAGTAATTGTTTTCATAGCGTAAGTATTTATTATAGAGGCGAATGGCACCTCTCAAACAATAAAATTGTCTAACAGCGGATAAATAAGTAAACAGCGTGACGACTCCCACTCCACGCACTTGACCAGGCTCCCGCTCAGTCCTCCAAATAGTCCTCTTCACTGTAGTACTCCTCTGAATGATAATTGTTGATTGCAAGGTGAGTACATGAAATACTCCACAAGCCACACAACAAATATGCAAGTGCACGGGATAATAAAGGATGGCATAATATGGCTCAAATTTGCATAAAAGCATGTAATAAAACATTTGAGAGAGTAATAAAACATTAGTTAATTAGCAATATTGATCAACGCTATACCGCTCACCAAAACGGTACAAGCCCAACCACTCTAACCTAGAGCTACACATGTTCCACTGTTCAACCATCAAGTTTAGATAATGTGGGACTAATCACAGAAAACATTGCTAGGCTTGCCCTTAACCGTAGGCACGGCTATTTGAATAGTTTTATTCTGGCCAAAGGTGTACCAATTTACCGACAAGACACAACTCCACAACACATCACTGTGCGCCTTAATACCACCGTGGTACCTTGGAAAGGAATTGTGACAAGACCTTCCATGTAACCCGCACAACAAGAGAGCCACCGTTGAACCACCAGTTTCCGGCAGGAGCTGATCAAGCCTCCAACAGGGAAACGATCCAACGCCCAAGACATGGACTTATTGACACCGCCACGGTGGTCTTATTGACACAGCCACAACACACTATGGGGCCTCCGGTTGAACGGACTACACTTCGGACCTCGCCATTACCCACTATGGCTTGTGGTTAGCAGGAGTGTTGCTTTGCAACAAGTAGTCCGTGAACCGGTCCTTAACTGCTACAAGCACCACTATCAACATTCCACAACCTAGTGCTCGCAACCACTTTTAATCAAGTTTAGTGGACCATTAACTTATCCTCGTATGACCAAGTCGTCAATGGACCATTATTTCATATGATTGAATAATAGTAGACAATTAATATTAACCACCCAGAAGCTATTCTATGATTGCTAGGCAAAAGCTAAGCAAGGTCCTATAGTTATTCTAGCTAACCAGTAAATAAAGTTAGCTAGTCAAATTATCCCATAGGTACAATGTCATGTAATCAAATCAAAGGGGGCCATAAACAAAGGTTAGGGTTTCCCTGTCCCAATGACATTCCAAAATAAAAGAAGAGTTGAAGGAAAACATAGCTTTAAACATAGGAACAATATGCTCAAGGAGGTGGA
This sequence comes from Oryza meyeriana var. granulata, assembly GCA_003991445.1. Taxonomy (NCBI): domain Eukaryota; kingdom Viridiplantae; phylum Streptophyta; class Magnoliopsida; order Poales; family Poaceae; genus Oryza; species Oryza meyeriana. The sequence goes on from RYFJ01000901.1 coordinate 20,878, forward strand.
GGAATCTGTGTGACTTGCCTTGCTGCTCCTCACAACCTTCGACACCTTCCTCAAGAAACTGCGTCTCTTCCTGAACGTCGGTGGCTATAGGCAATAAACAAAATGAGCAAAAACAGCACATCAACAGTACAATATTATATATTTAATGGATAGATCATGATTTTTAAAAAAATTAGAGACTTGAACAACCTCAATCCAAGTTCGTATGAATTAGTTATGATTTTTATTAGAAATTTTAATCCTCTTATAGCCTATTTAAAAGATTTAACCTGATTTATTGCGTCATTATTGAATTAATTTAATTCGGGAAAAGGGGTTTATGATGTCACTAGAGCAAGGAGGCTCTCGGCTGACCAGTGGGGCCCACTGTCAGCGAGAGGGGGAAGTCTGGTCCACGGTGGACTAGATCCACCGAGGTGCACGAGGGGATCTGATGGTTAGGGTTTCTAGGGCTTTTGATCGGACGCCGAATTTAGCACACATTTTAAGTTAGAGGTTTGATCCCACGGTGATTGGACAGACGAGATAAAACCTAGGAGATCCGATGGCTGAGGTTGATCCCGATCAGATCGGCTAGCGGCGCAGAGGTGGCGCCAAGCTGGCGTCTACACGGCAACCATGTCGGCGGCCATGTCAACTACAGCGACGGCGGTGGCACTGAACCCGATGGTCGACGGCGATCGGTGGTGCGGCGGCACTCGGGGAGAGTGCGAAAGGGTAGAAGAGGTCGCGGCGATCCTTACCAAGGGTGAAACCCTGATGAACGGCGACGGAAACGGTCGACGGCGAGCCTGAGGCAATGGAGGTCTTTGGATCTTCGTCGACGGCGGTGCTCCGGCAGTCCCCGAGGGCTGAGGGCAGCGGCCTGGCTTCTGTGGGCTACAGTGAACTAACCGAGGCAGCGGCCAGCTTCAACGCGACTGAGGCGATGGCGGCGCGCAAGCCGAAGCTTGGCGACTGCGGCGACACAAGCACGAGACGCGGGGGAGATGGCTAGGGCTAGCTAGAGTTCGATCTAAAGCGCGAAAATGATCCTAGGGGTCTCAAGGTCGCTATGTAAGGCGGAGAGGAGCGGACTCTGGCTCGGACTCAACGGATTTTGTGGCGGCGACGGTTAGGGATAGGAGACCGACTCGGGGAGCTTCGGGTCTCCGTCCCAAGCGCGACTTGGCTCCGGTTTCTTCGGGGGTTAGGTAGAAGAGGATAGGGGGTTCCCTTTTCCCCAAATGATTTTGGAGAGATCGAGGCTGAGTCGATCGGATTTTTTGTGAGATTCACAGGCGGCGGTGCTCGGGTGCGACAGTGCTCCCGAGCGGGACGTAGACGACGACCTGACGGGCAGGCCCCACCTATCGGCGACCGAGGATGACGCGGGTGGATGCGGGCTGTCGGCCGTGTGCGCGAGGGGATCGGGGCAGCGCACAGTAATGGGCTGAAATGGGCCCAGAGACTGTGGAGGGGTTTTTAAACCTTTTTCTTTTGTTTTATTGCTGGAAAGCTTATTGATTTAGCCAAAAAATACTTCCCCTAATCAATTAATTCCCAGAAAATTCTAGAAATTAAATAATTAAGCAAAGAATTTTATAAAATTATTTTCAAGGCCATTTTCTTTAGATTTTCCCCTGACTTTATTCTTGTCACTCCTTGAGACTTTTAATTTGATTTTTAAAAATTCCTTTTTCACCATATTTATAAAGGGATAATTTTAGGGTGTTACAAACCTACCCCCCTTTAACAGAATCTCGTCCTGAGATTCGAGAGATCAGGCGAAGAGGTGCGGGTGAGCAGATTTCAATTCATCTTCGCATTCCCATGTAACTTCGTCTTCCAAGTGATTACTCCATTGAACTTTGCAAAATCTTATCACCCGATTCCGAGTATTCCTTTCCTGGTCTCTAGGATATGAATAGGCTTCTCGACATAAGTCAGATCTTCCTGAATCTCGATCTGTTCTGGGTCAGCTTCTTCGGCTAGTACTCCTAAACACTTCTTCAACTGAGACACATCGAAGACATCGTGTACCCTTGTCAGGGTGGGAGGCAAGTCTAGTTGATAGGCAACTTCTCCTTTCCATCCTAGTATCTTGTAAGGTCCCACGTAACGTGGTGCTAACTTCCCTTTTGTCTGGAATCGGTGTACTCCCTGGAGTGGCGTGACCCGTAAATACACATAATCACCTTCCTAGAAACTAAGGTCTCTTCTACGGTTATCTGCATAGCTCTTCTGACGAGACTAGGCTACTCGAAGTCATTCTTGTATGACCTTTACTTTTGCTTCTGCTTCCCGCAAGATATCCATCCCATATACCTATCGTTCTCCCGTCTAATCCCAAAGCAGGGGCGTGCGGCATTTCCGTCTGTATAAAGCCTCGAACAGGGCCATCTTCAGACTTGCATGGTAACTAATGTTGTAAGAAAACTTAGCGTATGGTAGGCTCTTGTCCCAACTTCCACCTAAGTCAATGGCACAAGCTCTCAACATATCTTCTAGGATTTGATTAACCCGCTCGGTCTGACAATCCGTCTTCGGGTGGTAAGCGGTACTAAAGTTTAACCGGGTGCCCATCTCCTTTTGGAGTCTCTGCCAAAACTTAGAGGTAAACTGACTTCCTCTATCCGACACAATCTTGCACGGCACACCGTGCAGACACACAATTCGAGCCATGTATAACTCTTCCAGTTTGCTACCAGAGTAAGTTGTCTTGACTGGTATGAAGTGGGCTACCTTTCTAAGTCTGTCCACCACAACCCATATGGAATCAAATCCCGATGTGGTCCTTGGTAAACCGGTAATGAAGTCCATCCCTACTTCTTCCCACTTCCATTCAGGGACCTTAAGGGGTTGTAACAATCCTGCTGGCCTCTGATGCTCAGCCTTTACACGCTGACATACATCACAAACAGCCACATACTCCACTATCTCCCTATGCATACTAGACCACCAAAACTTCTCCTTTAGATATTGATACATGTTAGTGCTGCCAGGGTGGATGGAGTACTGCGTTCCATGGGCTTCATCTAAGATTAGCCTTTTCAATTCTTCCTTGTCTGGTACACAGATTCGCTCTCCAAACCACACGGTCCTTTGTTCATCTTCCAAGATTCCAGTAGCTTCCCTTTTTCATATTCTTCTTGATTTCCAAAATATCCGCGTCATCTTTCTGCACTTTGCGAACCTGATCTACCAAGGTAGGTTGTGCTTCCAAGGCTGCCACAAATCCTTGACTGACTATATCCAGATTTAATCGTTAAAATCTTCACACAATTCCAAATATAACCGCTGGCCTTCTAGGGCGTTGCAGTAACTTTTCTGACTCAGGGCATCAGCCACCACGTTGGCTTTCCCTGGGTGATAATGAATTCTGATGTCGTAGTCCTTGATTAGCTCTAACCATCTTCATTGTCTAAGGTTCAGATCCGGTTGAGTAAAAATATACTTCAAACTTTTATGGTCTGTATACACTTCGCTGCGGTTGCCGATGAGATGTCTCCAAATCTTCAGGGCTGCAGTTCTACAGCTGCCAACTCTAGATCATCGGTAGGATAATTATTCTCATGTGGCCATAGCTACCATGAGGCATATGCCACAACCTTCCCTTCTTGCATCAGCACACATCCCAAACCTTGCCGAGATGCATCACAGTAAACTTGGAATCCTTTCTTGGGGTCTGGCATGATCAACACAAGTGCGTTTACAAGTTTCTTCTTCAACTCTTGAAAACCCCGATCACACTCTGGTGTCCACGAAAATCTCACATCCATCTGGAGTAAATGGGTCATGGGCTTCGCGATCTTGGAAAAATTCTCTACGAATCGACAGTAATATCCCGCCAATCCTAAGAAACTTCGAATTTCCGTAACCGTTTGTGGCCGCTTCCACTTAGTCACTGATTCCACATTCGTTGAGTCTACTGCAATCCCTCCTACAGTGACGACATGTCCGAGAAACTTCACTTCCGGAAGCCAAAACTCACACATGCTAAACATGGCATACAATTGATGTTGCCGAAGGGTCTCCAACACGATACGAAGGTGCTGCTCATGTCCCTCCTTTGTCTTGGAATAGACAAGGATATCGTCAATGAAAACCACCACAAACTAATCCAAGTATTCCATGAACACTTTATTCATCAAGTTCATGAAGAATATAGGGGCGTTAGTCAACCCGAAAGACATAATTGTGCATTCATATAACCATAGACCGGGTGGTAAAAGCAGTCTTGGGAATATCTTCTTCCTGAATCCTCAACTGATGATAACCCGAGCGAAGATCTATCTTGGAGAATACTGTGGCTCCTTCTAACTGATCAAACAAATCATCAATCTGAGGTAGCGGGTACTTATTCTTGATAGTGACTTCATTGAGAGCACGATAATCCACACACATTCGTTGAGTCCCATCTTTCTTTTCCACAAAAATGACTGGTTGTCCCCAAGGCGATGTACTAGGTCTAATGTATCCCTTGGCAAGTAACTCTTCAACTTGTTTCTTCACTTCTGCCAACTCATTAGCTCCCATCCTATATGGTCTCTTGTGGATAGGGGCGGTGCCTGGGGCTACGTCTATTCTGAACTCAATATCTCTCTTAGGTGGCATTCCAGGTAGGTCATCAGGAAAAACATCTGGATAATCCCATACTACAGGGATTTTGGCTAAGATTGCCTAGTTCAAAGAGGTTGGAGCAGATGAGGTAGTGAGGACATGAAAGATTACTTTCATTCCCAGGCTAGAAGTTAAGGTCACCATCCTAGTGTCACAATCAATAATTCCCTTGTGCGGGGTTAGCCAATCCATCCCTAGGATGACATCGATATCTCAGGATTCTATTAGGAACAGGTCGGTGAGAAAAGGGGTGCCCATAATTTCTATAGTCACAGAAGGACTGCTCTGGGTTGTGGGCGTGTGATGGCTAGGTGTATTTATTAGGATAGGTGTTCTCAACTTCCGGATGGGTAATCCCACGTTCATTAGCAAACCCCACGGACAAGAAAGAATGGGTGGCCCTAGAATCAAATAGTAATGTAGCAGGAACGGAGTTAACAGGTGTTAACGCCAAAATTTGGCTCGGTTCGCATCGGACTCGGTTAAGGAAAGAAGTGATATCAGCCGTTGGGAGCTAATCCAGAAGAAAGCCGGATTCGGAAGGAGTCGTGAAGACCAGACGTGGCAGTCAATTACCTTATCTATAAATTAGGTAGTTTTAATAATTTTTAGATAAACTTGATCTCGTGTCCGATTAGGGCTTGTTAGTTTTCCTTTTATAGTTAGGAAACTCCTATTTTGTGTCCGATCAGGACTGTATCAACTCGGGGTATATATACGTATGCCCGGGTACCATGTAAACTATCCACACAGATCAATCAAATTCGGCACATCGCCACCTTTCGACGGGTTCTTGCTTCTCGAGCGGGGCTGCATCGGTTAGGTCCGAACTCCTGCGAGAGGGTAAGACTCGTCACCCCTTACCCAGGTGTATCTGCCCTGCCTACGGCTGCATCGGTTCGGTCCGACCTCTTAGGCCGATCAGGTATACCACATCACGCGTGCGTAGATCTTATCAGCTTACTGGGGGCGATTTATCATCAGTTCGTGCTGCATCGATTGGGTCCGACCTACTGAGCTGCCAACGATAAATCATTTATGCTAGGTTGATGATTTTCGCGCAAGTGTCTTATCGGAATGTATAGCCGATAAGTTATCTTCATCACGATCGCATTATATCTATCGGCCCATTGAGGTATCGTTATCATCATTGGTCTGTGCTGCAACGGTTGGGTCCGATCTAATAGATTGACGATAATAGCTTTATTCTTGATGAGCCGATGGGTGTTATGCGATGTTGTTATCGGAGTGCTTAGCCGATAGGTCATCTTTTTATACAGCCGACTGTATTATCTTTACTATTTTGGTCATCTATATTATCATCGGTTTTCTAGCCGATGCACATGTGTTTCCTTGGCAGTCGGCTAGCTTACTATTCTGCCTATCTATTTTATCATCGGCTTCTAGCCGATGCACATGTTATATTGACAGCTTATCTATTTGCCTATAGCGTTATCGGTTTCCTAGCCGATACACAGGTGCCATCGGCCATCGGCTACAAGGAGCCTACATCAGTCCGTATCGGCCGATAGCCGATGTGCAATTGCTGCTGACCCCGGGCACGAGCACAAGCGAGGACCCGGGAGCGAGGACCCGGGCACGGGCACGAGACCCGGGCGTGGACAGCTGGGGCCCGGACAAAGTTTTGTCATCAGCTTTCAGCCGATGCTCAAGCATTCCTTCGGCAATCGGCTAGCGGGATTCTTATTGGCCGATTGAATCCCTGAGCTAATATTCTCCTTGTCAATTGCGGGGTCAAATTGACTGGCACGCCTACGAACCTCAAATATTTTAGGACCTGCACTGGAGCTAAGCAGATCTCCCAGGCTTCGTATGTTCAATCGCATCAACCAGATCATGCAACAAGCTTCTTGGCACACCCGGTGGTTTTTGGTGCGAACATATTTTTGGCACGCCCGGTGGGACCCGATCTTCATATCATCACAATATATCCTATCGGCTGAATCAACATGTTTTTGACCCGGTGGGACACAGAACTTCAACATGGCTGGAAAAGAGGTCAGAACAGATAATATAATCCCAGTCACAATGGAAGACTTGACCGAAGAACAGAGACAACAAGTGGAGCAGAACATTGCTGAATTTCAGAAGCTTTGTCTAGAATCCTTCGGTATATCAGATCAAGGGCCGATTCAAAGTCACCAATTTTCCAAAGCCTATTCCGAGTGGTGAATAGAGCCATATATCGCCTACAAGTTCTCAGAAGCCGATCCAAGACATGTTTAATGAAGCAGTTCATCATGCGTTGACCGATCAATCCTGGGATATTGGTGAACACACTACTACAGAGCTTGAATCATGAAGGCGGTGGAGCTGATTCAGCTGGCTGGGGGGCAACAAGATGGGATTCCTCAAAGATATGAAACTACGTACTATGGGGGCATCAACAGAGTTATCCAGAAGCTGTTCCTGAGTACAATTATCAGAGGGAATATCAGAATCAGAATCGGTTACCGACTCCACCTCTGCGTTATTACGGTGAAGATCCAAAAGAAGATTTATCAGCAAGAGTCACAGAGGTGATAAGAGAGCAATTCGGTCTAAGACCGATGGAAGAGATATTTATGTATCGGCCTCCATATCCAGATTGGTTTGATAGAATTCCATTTGGGCCCCTGCGCCAATACAGAGTACCGGACCTTCTCCAAATTCTCAGGGCAAGATGATGTGTCTACAGTGGAGCATGTCAGCCGATTCCTGGCGCAGTGCGGAGAAGCATCGGTTGTAGAAGCTTTGAGAGTTAGACTCTTTCCCGTTATCATTTATCCGGATCGGCCTTTACATGGTTTTCTTCATTGCCACCTAACTTAGTTCGAGGTTGGGCCGATTTGGAAAAGCAATTCCACAAGTTATTTCTTATATGGGGAGTCGGAGATGAGTTTGATAGACTTAACATCGGTAATATAGTGGAAGCCGGAGGAATCAGTCGCAGAATATTCCAGCGGTTTGTGATGTTAGAAGCCGATGTTATAGTTTAAAGTCTGGATGATTGCATAAGCTGGCCGAGTTAGCATTCCAAGGGTTGGTGGCTGTCAGTCGTCCGTTTTTTTTGTTTGGTAATTTTTTGTTTTCGTTGGACCCCGGCGTGTTGGCTCCGATCAAGGAAGAGTATTTTCATCAGAAGAGTTTCAAGAGCCTAGCACACTAGTACAAAAGGTATCGGCTCATGAAAGCCGATTTCAAGAAGCCAGGAAAGAATATTGAGGCCCAACACGAAGAATTTCGAAGTTTGATAACAACTCCGAAATTGGGGGGCATGTGTTAAACGCCAAAAATTTTGGGGCAACGGTTCGCATCGGACTCGGTTAAGGAAAGAAGTGATATCAGCCGTTGGGAGCTAATCCAGAAGAAGCCGGATTCGGGAAGGAATCGTGAAGACCACGACGTGGCAGTCAATTACCTTATCTATAAATTAGGTAGTTTTAATACTTTTTAGATAAACCTGATCTCGTGTCCAATCAGGGCTTGTTAGTTTTCCTTTTATAGTTAGGAAACTCCTGTTTCGTGTCCGATCAGGACTGTATCAACTCGGGGTATATATATGTATGCCCGGGTACCATGTAAACTATCCACACAGATCAATCAAATTCGGCGCATCGCCACCCTTTCGACGGGTTCTTGCTTCTCGAGCGGGGCTGCATCGGTTAGGTCCGAACTCCTGCCCGAGAGGGTAAGACTCGTCACCCCGGGTTACCCAGGTGTATCTACCCTTAACGCTGCATCAGTTCGGTCCGACCCACTTAGGCCGATCAGGTATAACCACTCTCACGCGTGCGTAGATCTTATCAGCTTACTGGGGCAAATTTATCATCAGTTCGTGCTGCATCGTTAGGTCCGACCTACTGAGCGCGCCAGCGATAAATCGTTCTGCTAGGTTGATGATTTTCGCGCAAGTGTCTTATCGGAATGTATAGCCAATAAGTTATCTTCATCACGATCGCATTATATCTATCGGCCCATTGAGGTATCGTTATCATCATTGGTCTGTGCTGCAACGGTTGGGTCCGATCTACTAGACTGACGATAATAGCTTTATTCTTGATGAGCCGATGGGTGTTATGTGATGTTGTTATCGGAGTGCTTAGCCGATAGGTCATCTTTTTATACAGCCGACTGTATTATCTTTACTATTTTGGTCATCTATATTATCATCGGTTTTCTAGCCGATGCACATGTGTTTCCTTGGCAGTCGGCTAGCTTACTATTCTGCCTATCTATTTTATCATCGGCTTCTAGCCGATGCACATGTTATATTGACAGCTTATCTATTTGCTTATAGCGTTATCGGTTTCCTAGCCGATACACAGGTGCCATCGGCCATCGGCTACAAGGAGCCTACATTAGTCCGTATCGGCCGATAGCCGATGTGCAATTGCTGCTGACCCGGGCACGAGCACAAGCGAGGACCCGGGAGCGAGGACCTGGGCACTAGGACCCGGGCACGGGCACGAGACCCGGGCGCGGATAGCTGGGGCCCAGACAAAATTTTATCATCGGCTTTCAGCCGATGCTCAAGCATTCCTTCGGCAATCGGCTAGCGGGATTCTTATTGGCCGATTGAATCCCTGAGCTAATATTCTCCTTGTCAATTGCGGGGTCAAATTGATTGGCACGCCTACGAGCCTCAAATGTTGTAGGACCTGCACTGGAGCTAAGCAGATCTCCCAGGCCTTCGTATGTTCAATCGCATCAAACCAGATCATCAACAAGCTTCTTAGCACACCCGGTGGTTTTTGGTGCGAACAACAAGGAACATACCCAAAACGACGTCTGGTGCAGCTTGAGCTTCTTCTTTAGTGACATGGTTCACCCGAGCTTTGACCATGCCCGCGGAGTTCTGTCCTAGTGCAGCTTGTCTGGTGCATTTGGGCTTAGGGCACTGATTGTAATAATGCCCTGGGTCTCCATAGTTGAAACAGATCAATGGCTTCCCACCAACTTCCTTCTTGACAGGTTGGTTGGTTGCTAGCGTCGTAACTGTCCGAGGGGGAGGACGATTTGCTCCAGTTTTGCCGCTAGTGGTGTTGGGGTAGAGCTGGCGCTATGGGCGAGGTGCCGATGAAGATCCACCTTGCTGGGCCTAGGATGGTCCCTCAATACATGGCCTCTGACTAGAGGGTTGCTGTGCCTGAAAGCTTGCCATTCTGTGCTTCCTTTGCTCCATACGGTTGTGTTTGTCTTCTTGACGAATGGCTTTATCCACCAGTTTCTGGAAATCTGAGTAGTCACCAGAGAGTAGTTGAACTGAAAGTTCATCATTTAGCCCATCCAGAAACTTCTCTTGCCGGTCGGCGTCAGTGCTAACATCCTCTGGCGCATAACGGGCGAGCCGGTTGAACTCATAGAGAAACTCGGTCACCGACTAGTTCCCTTGCTTCAGTGCCCGAAACTCTCGCTTCTTCAGTGCCACTACTCCAGCAGGAATATGCGTCTTCTTGAAAGCGGCTACGAACTCAGCCCAAGTGATAGGCCGTCCATCTGCTCTGTTAGCTCTGAAGTGATCCCACCACTCAGACGCAGGACCATGTTACTGGTGTGAGGCGAAAGAGACCTTCTCCTGCTCTGTGCATTGCAAGACGTCCAATTTCTTCTCAATAGCATGCAACCAATCCCTAGCTTCCATGGGATTAGTTGTGCTAGAGAAAGTAGGGGGCCACACCCGCAAAAACTCTGCGAGCTTGTTCTGCGGTGGAGAGGAGTGCTTGCTGTTGTTGTGCTTGGTTTGTTGTTGTTGTTGCATCTACTAAAACATCATGTTCATTAGATGAGTCTGGTCGGCCAAAACCTGAGCGATGGTCAAATTGTCATCCTGATGCGGTGGTCCGTTAGGTACTCCTCCGCGACTGTTGTTCCCAACGTTGCCATCATGATTACCACCATTACGTGTGTTCACCATCTACAAAACAAAAATGAGAAGGAGAGAAAGAACCCTTGAGACGGATTTCATATTACTTAAACTTTCACTTTATTGCTCTAAATTGAGTAATTAACATTTACGTAGGTTACTCCCACACTATCAAGCAACTCCTAACTTGAGCAGTTACATCACCACACATAAACTGTTGACTAAACCCCACACACACAAGCATTTCCTAATCACACAACTGCTAACACAACAATCTAAGGTATTACATGCTAAGATGCTACTAAGGGCTTCTTCTAGTGTCTGAGTTGTGTTCTGCTTCCTCTTCACCTTCTTGAGCATCACCCCACTCCACTTTAGAGTGAGCGCGAGTTCCATCATCCTCTGATCCCTCCGAAGAAGTGCTGGCTTCTGACTCCTCTGAGTCTTCTTCTGCATCATCAGCGTACACCACCGGTGGAACTACTCGTAGTAGGACCTGGTCATTCAACAAACGAGTCCTTGGCACTAGCTGAATCCAAGGTGGAAGACAAACTCTCTTCCTTGCAGTAGTGCGGATCTTAGCTCCTCTAGGGGTGCTTCTCCTTTGGCCAAGGCCAACTCTCGCTTCAACCGATCCACTTGGTTTTGCAGCCTGCAGATCTTGGTACGATTCTCATTTTCCCTTTCATGAGCTTCAATCACCACCTCTGCCCGAACATCATCCATGGCACTCAACATCCTGACTAGTCGTTGAGTAGTTGCACTGTTCTCTGCTCCGGGGTCCTGATAACTGCTTTACTCATCGTTGTGGGTTCTTGTCGGATGGTAGCGATACGCTGTATTCCTCAGATGAACGGCAGCTGACGAAGTTCTCCAATAGCCACCAAAGCTGCTTCCTGACAAGCATGCTCATAATTCCTTCCCCCTGCTCCGTAAGGTGGACGTGGCAGTTCTCTTCACAGGGGTTGTGAGTGACTTGTCTGTACTCAGGGGCCAGATTATACCCTATGGCGAAGGCCAGCTCTCGTAATTCCTTGACGAATCCACCTACTCCGAACAGATGTACTGGCTCCCGGTTGGCGATCTACAAAGTATGAAAGAAAGATGTATCAATTTGACAAAATTAACAGAACAAAGTTTGTTTAAAATAAAAGGGTGAAGAGGTAATAAAATCAGGTCATAACCAGTATAGCAATGAATGTACGGTACTAATTAAGACAAAGTAGAAAATTGTGAGAGAAAGGATTTTTTTTGTACTGTTAACCTCCCTAATTAAAAAGAGAAGAAGGAGAGAGAGAAGTGCTAATTTTTTAAATTTTTTTCAAAGGGCTCTTAGGGCACCAAGGGGCTTATCCTACGGTCAAGGTGGCTCTGATACCAACTTGTCACATCCAGAATTTCCATCCGAAATTCTGGAGTTTTATTCTGTGTAAATCCTCGTCCAGGAATCAACCAAGGCACACATGACAAAATTGATAATCAAAGTAATTGTTTTCATAGCGTAAGTATTTATTACAGAGGCGAATGGTACCTCTCAAAACAATAAAATTGTCTAATAGCGGATAAATAAGTAAACTGCGTGATGACTCCCACTCCACGCACTTGACCAGGCTCCCGCTCAGTTCTCCAAATGGTCCTCTTCACTATAGTACTCCTCTGAATGATGATTGTTGATTCCAAGGTGAGTACATGAAATACTCCACAAGCCACACAGCAAATATGCAAGTGCACGAGATAACAAAGGATGGCATAATATGGCTCAAATTTGCATAAAAGCATGTAATAAAACATTTGAGAGAGTAATAAAACATTAGTTAATTAGCAATATTGATCAACGCTATACCGCTCACCAAAATGGTACAAGCCCAACCACTCCAACCTAGAGCTACACATGTTCCACTGTTCAACCATCAAGTTTAGATAATGTGGGACTAATCACAGAAAACATTGCTAGGCTCGCCCTTAACCGTGGGCACGGCTATTTGAATAGTTTTATTCTGGCCAGAGGTGTACCAATTTACCCACAAGACACAACTCCACAACACATCACTGTGCGCCTTAATACCACCGTGGTACCTCGGAAAGGAATTGTGACAAGACCTTCCATGTAACCCACACAATAAGAGAGCCACCCGTTGAACCACCAGTTTCCGGCAGGAGCTGATCAAGCCCCCAACAGGGAAACGATCCAACGCCCACGACATGGACTTATTGACACCGCCATGGTGGTCTTATTGGCACAGCCACAACACATCGTGGGGCCTCCGGTTGAACGGACTACACTTCGGACCTCGCCATTACCCACTCTGGCTTGTTGTTAGCAAGAGTGTTACTTCACAACAAGTAGTCCATGAACCGGTCCTTAACTGCTATGAGCACCACTAGCAACATTCACAACCCTGGTGCTCGCAACCCACCTTTTAATCAAGTTTTAGTGGACCATTAACTTATCCTCGTATGACAACAGTCGTCAATGGACCATTATTTCATATGATTGAATAATAGTATGACAATTAATATTACCACCTAGAAGCTATTCAATGATTTGCTAGGCAAAGCTAAGTAGGGTCCTATAGTTATTCTAGCTAACCAGTAAATAAAGTTAGCTAGTCAAATTATCCCATAGGTACAATGTCAAGTAATCAAATCAAAGGGGGCCATAAACAAAGGTTAGGGTTTCCCTGTCCCAATGACATTCCAAAATAAAAGCAGAGTTGAAGGAAAACATAGCTTTAAATATAGGAACAATATGCTCAAGGAGGTGGAGGAATCTGTGTGACTTGCCTTGCTGCTCGTCACAACCTTCGACACCTTCCTTGAGAAACTGCGTCTCTTCCTGAACGTCGGTGGCTATAGGCAATAAACAAAACGAGCAAAAACAGCACATCAACACATATGAAGAGTACAATATTATATTTTTAATGGATAGATCATGATTTTTAAAGAAATTAGAGACTTGAACGACCTCAATTCGAGTTTGTATGAATAAGTTATGATTTTTAGAAGTTTTAATCCTCTTATAGCCTATTTAAAAGATTTAACCCTATTTATTGCGTCTTTATTGAATTAATTTAAATCGGGAAAAGGGGTTTATGACGTCACTGGAGAGAGGAGGCTCTCAGATGACTAGTGGGACCCACTGTCAGCGAGAGGGGGAAGTCTGGTCCACGGTGGACCAGATCCACCGAGGTCCATGAGGGGATCTGACGGTTAGGGTTTCTAGGCTTTTGATCGGATGGCCGAGATTTAGCCACGTTTTAAGTTAGATCGGAAGGCTGAGGTTTGATCCCACGGTGATCGGACAGACGAGATAAAACCTAGGAGATCTGACGGCCGAGGTTGATCCCGATCGGATCGGCTAGTGGCGCGTAGGTGGCGCCGAGCTGGCGTCTACACGGCAACCACGTCGGCGGCCACGTCGGCTACAACGACGGCGGTGGCACTGAACCCGATGGTCGACGGTGATCGGTGGCACGGCGGCACTCGGGGAGAGTGGGAAAGGGTAGAGGAGGTCACGGCGATCCTTGCCAAGGGCGAAACCCCGAAGAAAGGTGACAGAAACGGCCGGCGGCGGAGGTCTTCGTATCTTCATCGACGGTAGTGCTCCAGCGGTTCTCGAGGGCTGAGAGGCGGTGGCCTGGCTTCTGTGGGCTACGGCGAACCTAACCGAGGCAGCAGCGAGCTTCAACGGCGACGGCGGCACGCAACCAAAGCTTGGCGACGGCGGCAGCGCAAGCACAAGACGCGGGGGAGATGGCTAGGGCTAGCTAGAGTTCAATCTAAAGCGCGAAAATGATCCTAGGGGTCTCAAGGTCGCTATTTTTGGCGGAGAGGAGCAGACTCCGGCTCGGACTCAACGGATTTTGCGGCGCCAACGGTTAGGGATAGGAGACCGACTCAGGGTGCTTCGGTTCTCCGTCCCAAGCGCGACTTGGCTCCGGTTTCTTTGGGGGTTAGGTAGAAGAGGATAGGGGTTCCGTTTTCCCCCAATTGATATGGAGAGATCGAGGCCGAGTCGATCGGATTTTTGCGAGATTCACGGCAGCGGCGCTCGGGTGCGATAGTGCTCCCAAGCGGGAGGTAGACGACGACCCGACGGGCGGGCCCCACCTGTCGGCAACCGAGGATGACGTGGGCAGACGTGGGCCGTTGGCCGCATGTGCGAGGGGATCAGGGCAGCGCACAGTAATGGGCTGAAATGGGCCCAGAGACTGTGGAGGGGTTTTTAAACCTTTTTCTTTTGTTTTATTGCTGGAAAGCTTATTGATTTAGCCAAAAATACTTCCTCTAATCAATTAATTCCCAGAAAATTCTAGAAATTAAATAATTAAGCAAAGAATTTTATAAAATTATTTGCAAGCCAATTTTCTTTAGATTTCCCCTGACTTTATTCTTTTCACTCCTTGAGATTTTTAATTTGATTTCTAAAAATCCCTTTTTCACCATATTTATAAAGGGCTAATTTTAGGGCGTTCCGTCATGGCTTTCAGCCGAAAACGGCCCCGTCCAAAGGTAACCCTTGCTTTTCATCTGTGATAAATTCCTGTAGATTTGTATCGACTATTCGCAGTCATGTAAGGAGTTTGATGATGACTCTCGACCGCTGTTGGCTGTGAAATCGAAGAAGAGGCCGAGAAGTCCTTCTACTGCCTAGCCTGACTCCAAGAGAGCAGGGAAGAGGCCTATTGTAGACGAGGGCAAGAAGAAGGTTATCAGGCCAAGTGCCGCAGCCGGGAGTCTAAACATAAAAGACACCACCGGCACAGCCCCCAGGCCGCTGAGTCCCAGACCGGGAACAGTGCAGTCGAGCTCAACATCATCGAGCCCAACAAGAGTGCCGCTGAGTACAAGGTCAGGTCAAGTGCCACCGGGCTCAGCAATATCGAGCCTAAGGATGGCACCACCGAGTACCCGAGCACCCCAGCCAGCCACACCAGGAACGGGACCAACCAGGGCAAAAATGCCGCCGCCAACTGCCACACCGTCCAACCCAACAGCCGGCAGCAGTCCATTGCCAACATCAGGAGTCCCCAGGGGCAGGCTCAAGTTCTCCAAGAGGTACGTGACTTTAAGTCTTCCGGAAGTCCTATTCAACATTATGGTATATTGATATCTGACTCACCGTGCAGGAAGCACGCCAACATCGATCTCAAGGAGACCACACCGGCTGCTCCTGTCGTAGAGCCGTCCCTAGTCGGACCAGCGCCCGCGAGCATATCTGCTGAGCTGGCGACCTTCTCGGTCGTGGAGACCGAGGTCATCCCGACTGCAGAGCCGCCGACGCTGGCCGACCAAGGGGCTAATGTTGAAGCTGTTGCTCCAGCCCCTGAGCATCTCTCTAAAGCCCCAGCAGCAGCCGAGTTGATGGCCAGGACCCTGTCTATGGAGGTCATGGGCCCCGGGTACCTCATCACAAGCATATGGGCCACTTGGATAGAGGATAGGCCAAGACTTGTAATTAGAGATATAGTAGCACCCAGCAGACTTTGCCTTGTACAATAAGGAATATACAGTCCTAGTCGGGTAGATTGTATCTCTAAGAGGAGATCCCTTGGTCGTATCCGGCTAGGACTCCTACCTTGTACCCCTATCCCCTAGTATATAAGGGGACGCAGGGTGCCCCATGAGGGCAAGAGACATACATGCGTACACGAGCTTATACGAGATCATAGATCGACACAAATGCTCAAAGGAATAACACCACAACTGGATGTAGGGTATTACCTCACATCGAGGGCCTGAACCAGTATAAAATCTCTCTGTGTTCCTTTGCAATCCACCGAGTTTCTCCTTGCCGAGTAGCCTTATAATCATATTGCCGGTGTAAAACATCGACAGTTGGTGCGCTAGGTAGGGGTTCGGTGAGTTTTTCATCTACAACCTCGATGGATCCAACAACAGGAGTCGACGGCAACAAATTCTCCCCTAGAGACACAATAACCTTCGGAAGCCTCGACTTCATCGTCGACCAGATCGGCAATCTCACCTTGGCCAACGCAAATCCAATCCAACCGGCCGAGGAACCAGCCGACTCCGCTCCAATTGGCTCACAAGACGCTGCGCCAACTATCATCAATCTGACGCAGCAATCTTCTACTTCATCAAGCCTCAGGACAACTTTCTCCTTTAGTGTCTGACTCGCGCTAGGCCTTGAGCCGCCCTGGGTTGGGCTAGGAAGGGGAGAGATAGTCAATTTCCCGCACAGGCTCAGTAACGGCGCGGATCTACATCTTACGCGGTAGACCCGATCCCTTGCAATTTAGTTTGGACACGGCTCAGAGCCATTTCAGATTAGATCTAGGGAGGTCAGAATCGTTCTTACTCTGATCAACTACTCGGACTCGGACTCCAGGTCAGACAACGGTTCAAACACTAGCTCGGACTCCAGTCTGGCGAGTTTCCTTCTGCCCCGCGAGGTCTTCATGGCTTCAACCCCCCCACTAGAGGTACGCCGACTACAAGAGGAGCAACAAGAGGAGGCACGCCGACTACAGCAACAGGAGGAAGCCAACCACGAGGCTCACAACGATGAGCTACACAAGGCTGGGCGAACCGCTCAGCAACAAATCCTCCAGACCAATGTCGGTGACCACGACGTCTTCGTCACACCGCAACAAAACATCGTTGCCACTGCAATTCTATTGGATACAGTCCAGCTCGGGCCTGATCACCAGGCCACCCCGACTATCGCTAGGATCAAGGCGATGATTACAGTGAAGAAGTACGCGTAGGCTACGATAGCAAAAATAAAAATTTCTACCGCGCACACCAGGACATCATGCGAAAGAAGGGATCATGGATCGTTACCACTAGACGCGCAGTGCAGCGGAGGAAGAGTTGGAGAAGCCGGTCCAACCACGCGCGCGTCGAGGTAGTAGTGGAAGTAGTTGATCTCCGGCCGATCAACGCCGCAACGAGCAGCGCCTCTACGGGTATCCACACGTCCGGGGCTGAAACACCGATCGCGAGTGTACTAGCACTCGTGAGCGGCTAGGGTTCGGCTCGGAAGGTGGCGGCTAGGGTTTTGCTCGAGGCTAACAGAAAACACACGTGAAACGCCTCAGCCCCTCGCCTCCCTATATATAGACCACCTTACTCGGGCCTCGTGGACTGAGGCCCAGTAATAGTCTACTCGGATCTCTATCCGAATCGAGCCCATATTCGAATCACATTCGAATAAGTGTTCCAACCCATTAAGTGTGTGACCCTGTAGGTTCACGTATATTTTGTCACGACCCAGAAACACCTTTCTGGTCACCCTGTTAATAGCGGCCTCTAGCAAGGCATATTAGCCCCAAGATATACGTAAAGATCATATCGGCTGAACCTGTAATGTCCTTATGTACAAATCCCTTTGCCTCACGATATCGATTGAGCTCAAGGCGAGACTTGTGTCATCCTCTTAATAGCTCAATCACTCTCTCGATCCTGTGATGGATTACAAACTTGTGATTGACACCTCAATCACCGTAGCATGGCCATGCACTTCCATAATCCATTACTTCGAGGGGCCCAGAGATATCTCTCCCATAAGGAGGGGCAAAAATTCTATCTTGATCAGTCATATCCCACTACATGTTTCATAGCAAACCCGAAGACCACTTTTATGACTACCCAGTTACGGAGTAGTGTTTAGTAGTCCCAAAATAAGCTACTACGTATGTTGGGAACCATGATGATCTCAAGTGTAAGGACTCTACATAAACAACTACTTGAGACTAACTGATGACACATGAAATCTCTGCAGTATCTCATGGCGGGTCTATCCAACATATGTTCACTAACATATGTTCATATGATCGATTGGTATCTCCATACCATGATCCATGAGACATGATCATCAATCAATACATATGCTGATATTACAATCATATTTGTTCCTCATATGATATATGATCAGGGATCATTTAGAAATAGCAATATTTGACATTAAGAGTCTCATGAATAAGTCACATACTCATTGATCAACAATGATAATGTCTATTTCAAGGAACAAATCAATACATTATAAACATAGCATGTGATATATATAACATCTCCATGTTGCCTCTAGGGCATATCACTAACAGTCTCCCACTTGCACTAGAGTCAACCATGTAGGTATCTAATACCCATTGCCCTAATGTGAGCCTCATGCTTTGGCTGGGGAAGCGGTTTTGTCAACGGATCTGCAATGTTCAAATCCGTTTGTACTTTGCATATCTTTACATCGCCTCTCTCCACTATCTCGCGGATGAGATGAAAACGCCGTAAAATGTGCTTGGACTTTTGGTGAGATCTAGGCTCCTTGGCTTGCGCAATGGCCCATATATCACAGTAGAGGTCCATCGGACTGAAGGCACTAGTCATCACACCAAGCTCGGAAACAAATTTCTTGATCCAAACAGCTTCTTTAGCAGCTTCAGAAGCTGCAATGTACTCGGCTTCCGTTGTAGAATCAGCAACCGTCTCCTGCTTGGAACTCTTCCAGCTCACCGCACCGCCATTTAGGCAGAACACAAATCAGATTGCGATCTGAAATCGTCTTTGTCAGTTTGGAAGCTAGCATCAGTGTAACCATTTACAACGAGCTCTTCTTCACCTCCATAGACAAGGAACACATCTTTAGTTCTTCTCAAGTACTTTCAAGATGTTCTTTACAGCAATCCAGTGACCTTCACCTGGATCGATTGATATCTACTCGTAGTACTTAAAGCATACCGAGACATCTGGACGTGTACAAAGCATGGCATACATAATGGACCCAATAGCTGAAGCATATGGGATCGCATTCATCTTATCCCGCTCATCAGGTGTACTGGGGACCACTGACTCTTGCTAAGATTTATACCATGTGACATCGGTAGGAAACCTTTCTTAGAGTCCTGCATGTTGAACCTTTTCAACACCTTTGTCAATGTATGTATCTTTGACATAATCCAATTAGCCTTCTTGATCTATCTCTATAGATCTTGATGCCCAGAATATATGGCCGCCTCTCCTAAGTCTTTCATAGAGAAACTATTTTTCAATGAAGACTTAACAGATTCGAGCATAGGAATGTCATTTCCGATCAGTAATATGTCGTCCACATGTAAAATCAGAAATACAAGTGCGCTCCCACTAGCCTTTTTATAAACACAAGGCTCTTCTTCGTTCTTGATGAAACCAAAACCCTTTGATCACTTCATCAAAACGAATATTCCAACTCCGAGATGCCTGCTTTAATCCATAAATGGATCTTTGCAGCTTGCATATCTTTCCAGCTGATTGTGGATCGACAAAACCCGTGGGCTGTGTCATGTACACATCCTCACTCAGATTTCCATTAAGGAAAGCTGTTTTGACATCCATTTGCCATATCTCATAGTCGAAATATGCAGCAATCGCTAGAATGATCCGAATAGACTTTAGCATTGCGACGGGCGAAAAAGTTTCATCATAATCAACACCTTGAATTTGTTTGAAACCTTTGCCACCCAATCGTGCCTTATAGATGTGAACATTTCCATCCATGTCTATCTTTTTCTTGAAAACCCATTTGCACTCAATGGTTTTAACACATCAGGTGGATCAACCAAGTTCCAAACTTGATTACTATGCATGGATTCAATTTCGGATCTCATGGCTTCAAGCCATTTCTCAGAGTCTGGTCCCACCATCGCTTCTTCATAGGTCTTAGGCTCATCGTTGTCTAACAACAATATGTCCCTTTGTTGAGTAGTCAAGAACATGTACCTCTCAGGTGCACGACGTGACCTCTCTCTGACCTACGTGGTGCCGGTGTGTCTACAACAGGTGCTTCAACACTTTGTTCATCCTGTTGTGGTTCTGTAGGAGCTGAAACATTTTCAGGTGTTTTCTCGAATTTCTTCGAGTTGCACGGTCCCTCCCACTATCCCTTCTGGAGAGAAACTCTTTCTCTAAGAAAGACACCATGTCGGGCGACAAACACTTTGCCTTCATGTTGATTATAAAAGTAATATCCTTTTGTTTCCTTAGGATACCCGACAAAGAAAGCATTTGTCAGACTTAGGAGTGAGCTTATCGGATTGCAAACGTTTTACATAAGCCTCACATCCCCAAATCTTAAGGAAAGACAAGCTAGGACGTTGTCCTGTCCACATCTCATATGGTGTCTTTTCTACTGACTTTTGATGGAACTCTGTTTAGTGTGAACGCGGCTGTTTCAAGAGCGTATCCCCAAAAGGACAATGGAAGATCACTTTGGCTCATCATGGATCGCACCATATCTAATAAAGTGCGATTTCTCCGTTCAGATACCCCATTCCATTGAGGTGTTCCTGGTGGAGTCAACTGTGGAACAAATTCCACAATCCTTCAGATGATGCCAAAACTCGTGGCTCAAATACTCGCCTCCACGATCAGATCGTAGAAACTTGATTGTTTTACCTAAATGATTTTGTACTTCATTTTGGAATTCCTTGAACTTTTCAAAGGATTCAGACTTATGTTTCATTAGGTACACATACCCATATCTACTAAAGTCATTAGTAAAAGTTATGAAGTACCCAAAACCACCCCTGGCTGTTGAACTCATTGGTCCACATACATCAGTATGTACGAGTCCCAATAGTCACTTGCCCTTTCACCTTGACCGGTGAAACGGTGCCCTTGTCATCTTGCCAAGTAAACAAGATTTCACATGTTTCAAATGATCAAAATCAAATGAGTGTAGAAGACCATCTCTATGGAGCCTCTCAATGCGTTTCTCATTTATGTGACCCAAGCGACAATGCCAGATAAAACGTGGGATTCAAATCATTAGGACGTTGCCTCTTTGTATTGATGTTATAGACCGGTGTCCCCTTCAAGATTAGAACGTATAACCCATTCACAATAGGAGTATGACAATAGAACATATCCTTGAAATAAAGAGAACAACCATTGTCCACAGATCTAAAGTCATAACCTTCTGCTTGCAAATAATGAAGCAGAAATTAACGTTCTTACAAAGAGATGGAACACAATAACAATTATTTAATCCAAACTAATCCTGAAGGCAAAGGACAATGCATGGGCCGACAGCCACCGCAGCAACTCTTGCTCCATTGCCAACGCGAAGATCCACTTCGCTCCTTCTCAAACTCCTACTTCTTGTTAGGCCCTGCAACGATTTGCATATGTGAGCAACCGATCCGGTATCAAATACCCAAAAATCAGTAGATGAAGTAGCAAGATTGATCTCTATAACATTTATATACCTGAAGTGGAAGTCGCACTTCCCTTCTTCTTAAGATCCTCCAAGTACTTTGGGCAGTTCCTCTTCCAATGTCCTGATTCCTTGCCAGTAAAAGCAAACTGCTCAGGAGCAGCGCCCTTCTTGTCTTGCTTGGCCTTGGTTCTGCTCGCGATCTCATCGGGAGTTAACTTTTCTCTTGACCGCGCGCATTCTTGACATTGGGCTTGCCCTTGCCCTTGCCTTTCTGCATCATCATCACATGACTGGTGCTTTTCTTAATGGTTTCCTCGGCAGTTTTAAGCATCCCATGCAACTCAGCCAAGGTTTGTCCATGTTGTTCATGTGATAGTTCAGTATGAATGGCTCAAAACTCGGAGGGAGCGACTGGAGAATCACCCATCAGTAGCCAACTCTTGGCTAAGGGCGAAAACCAAGCTTTTCCAGACTCTCAATGTAGCCAATCATCTTAATCACATGAGGGCTGACGGGATTCCCTTCCGCAAGCCCTGCACGCAAACAAGGACTTTGAAGTGTTGAACCTCTCAGCCCTTGCTTGGTTCTCAACACATACCACGCAACCCCCAAATGATATTGTAGGCATTTGTGTTCTCATATTGCTTCTGAAGCTCAGAGGACATTGTGGCAAGCATAAGACAGCTCACATCAAGGAATCATTCGTATGCTTCTCATAAGCTCTCCGTGCAGCCACAGAAAGCATTTGTAGGCAAGTTCTCAGGAAAAGGAGTCTCAAGGGACATACTCCTTGCGCTCTTGCTTGAGAACAATTCTCAAGTTGCGATACCAATCCATAAAGTTTGTTCCATTGAGTTTTTCTTTCTCAAGAACAGATCGCAAATTAAAAGAATGGGATGATGCGTTAAGCTGACATGATCTACAACATAAGAAATGCAAAGTTTAGCACTATGTTTATATTCATCTTTTATAAACTATTTACAAAAGACTCCCACTATGTGTTTTGCAACAAAAATCCCTCTAAGTTACATAGTGGGTCAAGATCCTCATTTCACTAATTCCTAGTGAGCTTTGGCATCACGGCTAGGAAACTAATGACATGGGTAAGCAACACCTTGCTAATCACCATCTCTATGTGACTCTTGCTTGTTGGGTGGCATCACTATGCCCGGCCCCCAACCTATGCCCCAAGATCCAAAGACTGTTTTGATGACCTTGTTAAGTAAACCAAATGCTTCCGCATGTAAGATGTCCGACAATCTACCCCAAATAAATTGATGATAACCAATTGCACCCTACTTTGGTAGGCCTACAATATGGTGATCATTATCTTTGGTGCAACATATGGAAGGGCATAAACACCCTAATTTTTATCATGAGGGACTCTATCCTACCATAGCAACATATCACATATATAATGGCATTAAGAGTAAGATAGAATTAGTATTGGCCCAAAAAGGATGGTGATCCCCATCTCCATTTACGTGTAGATGATCTTCATCCTCCACATCTCATGCTTTGGGTCATTCATGCTTGAAAACTTAGTAACCTCAAGTCTAGGCTACTATCTATAATAGCTAGCAATTGAAGATTCCACAAGAATGGATTTCAAGCACTAAGGTCGACACGCAGGTCGTAAATACAATTAAGACAGCTAAACAAAAGCTGGAAAATCATGACACACAGGTCATGAACGAATGTTACATGCATCATATACATCTCCTACATTCCAAATAAGCTATAGGGCCATACTAATTCACAATCATTTCCCTGCACAAAACAAGTTAGACGTAGAATCGCATTCTACTTAACGATGTGAACCTATAACGCTATACAACCCTACGAACAATTCACAGATCCAATCTATTGAAATCGCTGTGGAAAAAACTATTCGGCATAACCTCTTATGCCGATCCGAGACAATCTCCAGGACTCTAGTTTTTCCATTGGCTCAGGGCTATCAGATCCGTAACTATTAGCATTCGGCATAACCACCTTATGCTGATCCGAGACAATCTCTAGGGCGCTAATAGTGTTACCACTGTCCCAGGGCTATCAAATCCAATTAAGCTACTAGCATTCGTATAACCACCTTATGCCGATCCGAGACAATCTCCAGGGCGCCAGTAGTCTTATGATCTACGCCTCATCCATCCCTATTCATAACCTATTAGCATTCGCATAACCTCCTTATGCCGATCCGAGACAATCTCCAGGGCGCTAATAGTGTTATAATCCGCACCTTATCTAACCCCTATCCATGGATTGATCTTATCAACCCGTGCCTTCATCGATCCATCACATGAACCGACTAATCTAGACTGCAATAGATCTAATCTACCGCTCCCGCATATCAACATATGCGATGATCCAGATCGCAATCTACACAAGATGGCTCTGATACCACTGAAGAAGTACGCGTAGGCTACGATAGCAAAAATAAAAATTTCTACCGCGCACACCAGGACATCATGCGAAAGAAGGGATCATGGATCGTTACCACTAGACGCGCAGTGCAGCGGAGGAAGAGTTGGAGAAGCCGGTCCAACCACGCGCGCGTCGAGGTAGTAGTGGAAGTAGTTGATCTCCGGCCGATCAACGCCGCAACGAGCAGCGCCTCTACGGGTATCCACACGTCCGGGGCTGAAACACCGATCGCGAGTGTACTAGCACTCGTGAGCGGCTAGGGTTCGGCTCGGAAGTGGCGGCTAGGGTTTTGCTCGAGGCTAACAGAAAACACACGTGAAACGCCTCAGCCCCTCGCCTCCCTATATATAGACCACCTTACTCGGGCCTCGTGGACTGAGGCCCAGTAATAGTCTACTCGGATCTCTATCCGAATCGAGCCCATATTCGAATCACATTCGAATAAGTGTTCCAACCCATTAAGTGTGTGACCCTGTAGGTTCACGTATATTTTGTCACGACCCAGAAACACCTTTCTGGTCACCCTGTTAATAGCGGCCTCTAGCAAGGCATATTAGCCCCAAGATATACGTAAAGATCATATCGGCTGAACCTGTAATGTCCTTATGTACAAATCCCTTTGCCTCACGATATCGATTGAGCTCAAGGCGAGACTTGTGTCATCCTCTTAATAGCTCAATCACTCTCTCGATCCTGTGATGGATTACAAACTTGTGATTGACACCTCAATCACCGTAGCATGGCCATGCACTTCCATAATCCATTACTTCGAGGGGCCCAGAGATATCTCTCCCATAAGGAGGGGCAAATTCTATCTTGATCAGTCATATCCCACTACATGTTTCATAGCAAACCCGAAGACCACTTTTATGACTACCCAGTTACGGAGTAGTGTTTAGTAGTCCCAAAATAAGCTACTACGTATGTTGGGAACCATGATGATCTCAAGTGTAAGGACTCTACATAAACACTACTTGAGACTAACTGATGACACATGAAATCTCTGCAGTATCTCATGGCGGGTCTATCCAACATATGTTCACTAACATATGTTCATATGATCGATTTGGTATCTCCATACCATGATCCATGAGACATGATCATCAATCAATACATATGCTGATATTACAATCATATTTGTTCCTCATATGATATATGATCAGGGATCATTTAGAAATAGCAATATTTGACATTAAGAGTCTCATGAATAAGTCACATACTCATTGATCAACAATGATAATGTCTATTTCAAGGAACAAATCAATACATTATAAACATAGCATGTGATATATATAACATCTCCATGTTGCCTCTAGGGCATATCACTAACATACAGCTGCTGCCTGTCAGCAGCAACAGCAGTCAGGCGACACACTTGTTCTGACTAACCGGTCGGTTTCTCCGGCAGCAGGCTCATCTACATCAACACGACGCCGAGCGGCTGGCTCAAGTCAGCTACACGAGGAGTCGTGGCAAACATCACTCGGCAATACCAATAACAACGATCAGCGGCGTCACCAGAACGACCGCCGGTTCAACCAAGACCTCTGAGTCCGACTACAGCGCGACCTTCGCCACAACATCAACGCTCGGCGCCATGAGCACAAAGAAAATGAGCGCCACCGAATGGAGGACGAGCATGAGCATTTTGGCCTTCACCACAAGCGGTTTAACCACCGCGGTCAGAGCTGGAGCCCTCATGAAGATGAAGGCGTTCTAGCTTTCACCCACGAGCTACAGGACGTTGACTAGCCATCAGGCTTCAATCCTACGGGGATCGAGAAATACGACGGCAAAACCAACCCCGAGTCCTGGCTCACCGTATACACCTTGGCAATTCAAGCTGCCAGGTGTGACCATAAAGCCATGGCTAACTACCTCCTGGTCGCCCTGGCCGACTCAGTGAGGATATGGCTAACAGGGCTCTCGAGGCGGTTGATCGGTTCCTGTGGAGAACTCGGGGAGCGGTTCATCGCTAACTTTCAAGGGACCTATGAGAGGCTGTCTTCCAAGCACAATCTATACCAACTGCACCAGAAGAAGAATGAGTCTCTACGCGACTTTATCAAGAGGTTCTCTGAGAAGCGCAACCAGATCCCAATGATCAAGGACGAGGCCGTCATCGCCGCCTTTTGCAAGGGAGTAAAGGACGCCCCGTTCATCGCGAAGTTCACTCGAAAGCCTCCAGCCACCGTCTGGGCTCTCTTCAATATGGCAAACAAATATGCCGACTCAGCCGAGGCGGTCGCAGAGGCCCTCAACGAGAAGGAGTCCTGGCAGAAGGACCAGAAGGTGAAAGCCGACAACGAGCCATCACAAAACAAGTCTGGCAGCCATGAGCAGAAGTCGGACAACGAGGTGGCCAACATGGAGCACATTCGGTCACGGCCCCCAAAGAACAACAACTACCAGAAAGTCATGAACGGGCCATGCCCCTTCCACCCCAAAGGCAAGCAAGCGGCCAAAGATTGCTTCATGCTCAAGAAGTTTGCTTCCGAGCAGGCTTCATCATCTAGCACCGACAAGAGCAAAGACAAGCCAGATCAGCACCTGGCCGACGATTTTCAAGATCCCTAGGCCGAGCTCAACCACATCTTCGGAGGGCCGTCTGCGTATGAGTCCAAACGGAAGCAGAAGCTAACAACACGCGACATCAACACAATCTCCACAGCAGACGCCCCCTAGTATTTGTGCTGGTCAGAGACGTCCATCATGTGCACCCGCACAGATCATCCAGATCGGGTTTCACACCCGGGACACTACCCACTCGTCCTGGACCCGGTCGTCAAGAATATCAAGTTGAAGAAGGTTCTCATAGACGGAGGCAGCGCGCTCAATATCCTCTTCACCAAAACCCTGGATGAGATGAAGATTCCTCATTCAGATTTGCGGCCGAGTACAGCGCCCTTCCACGGGATAATTCCCGGCCTGTCTTCAACACCACTCAGGCAGATAACCTTGCCAGTTACCTTCGGCATGCGGGATAACTTCCGCACAGAAAACATCTGCTTCGAGGTCACCAACTTCGAGACTACGTACCACGCGATACTTGGACGGCCGGCGCTCGCCAAATTCATGGCAGTACCGCACTATACCTACATGGTGCTCAAAATGCCCGGGCCAGCAAGAGTCCTCTCCCTCCGCAGCGGCGTCAAGCAAGCCTTCACCTGCGACAAGGAGAGCTACGAACTGGCTCAATCACAAGAGGCGGCAATCGGGCGCAACAGCATCCGGCAAGCCGTCACAACCAAAGTCGAGGATGATCAAGTTCCGGCCAAAAAAGCAGCGAAGTCAGGAATTTCAGCAGACTCTGACATGAAGAAGATCCCCCTAGACCCTTCTGACCCCTCCAAGACTGCTCTAGTCGGGACCGGACTCGACCCCAAATAGGAAGACGTGCTCGTCACCTTCCTCCAAGCCAATAAGGATATCTTTGTGTGGAAATTGTCCGACATGCCGGGCATACCAAGGGAGGTGATCGAGCACACCCTCAACATGAAGATGGACGCCAAGCCAGTCAAGCAACGGCTGCGGTGCTTCACTCAGGACCGGAAAGATGCTATTCGAGAGGAGATAACCAAGCTCCTCGCAGCCGGGTTCATCAAAGAGGTCTATCACCCGGGTTGGCTGGCAAACCTAGTTCTGGTCCAGAAGAAAAATGGTAAATGGCGCATGTGCGTCGACTACACCGATCTCAACAAGGCGTGCCCCAAAGATCCATTTGGTCTACCCAGAATAGATCAGGTGGTGGATTCAACTGCGGGGTGCGAACTTCTCAGCTTTCTCGACTGTTACTCGGGATACCACCAAATCAGTCTGAAGAAGGAGGATTGCTTAAAGACGTCTTTCATCACGCCGTTTGGAGCGTACTGCTGCATCACTATGCCGTTCAGTTTGAAAAACACCGGAGCAACGTATCAACGTGCCATTCAGTGGTGTTTGCACACTCAGATCGGGCGCAATGTGGAAGCCTATGTCGATGATGTGGTGATCAAGACCAAGTCCAAAGAAGATCTCATCGCTGACCTGGAAGAAACCTTCCAAAATTTTCGAAGATTCAAGATGAAGTTGAACCCAGAAAGGTGCACCTTCGGTGTGCCATCCGGCAAGTTACTCGGCTTCATCTTCTCACATCGCGGCATCGAGGCCAACCCGGAGAAAGTCAATGCAATCATGAACATGGCACCCCCGACTAACCAAAAGGACGTTCAAAAGCTGACAGGCTGCATGGCGGCACTCAACCGGTTTATTTCCCGACTGGGCGAATGGGGCATGCCCTTTTTCAAGCTATTGAAGAAAGTAGACAATTTCCAATGGACTCCCGAAGCCCAGCAAGCCTTCGAAGACTTCAAACAATTTCTCTCATCACCTCCCATGTTGGCGTCACCCATGCCCCAAGAACCGCTAATGCTATATCTGGCGGGAACTACTCAGGTAGTTAGCACGGTGCTGGTAGTCGAGCGATCCGAGCCGGGTCACATCCAAAAAGTTCAACGGCCAGTCTACTTTGTCAGTGAAGTCCTTGCCAACTCGAAGACGAGATATCCGTAGGTCTAGAAGCTGCTCTATGGCCTACTCATCACTATCCGAAAGCTGGTGCACTATTTCCAAGCACATCAAGTCATGGTGGTCACATCGTTTCCACTCGGGGACGTCCTGCATAACCGCGAGGCCACTGGCCGAATCGCTAAATGGGCTCTCGAGTTGATGGTGTTCGATATCACCTTTCAGCCATGGACAGCAATCAAATCACAAGCTCTGGCCGACTACGTGGCCGAGTGGACAGAAGTTCAAATGCCTACATCAACAGCGAAGCTAGAGTATTGGACAATGTACATCGATGGTTCTCTACAGATCGGCGGCGCCGGGGCTGGCGTCGTACTGATGTCCCCCACCGGCGAAAAACTCAAGTACATTCTACAAATCCACTTCCCGGCTTCCCACAATATCACCGAGTATGAGGCACTTATCCATGGGCTCCGCATTGCTATATCACTCGGAATATGTCGAGTAGTTGTGCGTGGAGATTCTTAACTCGTGGTGAACCAAGTCATGAAAGACTGGACATGCCTCGACAACTCAATGGCGGCATACTATCAGGAGGTCCAGAAGCTAGAAAACAAGTTCAACGGGCTGGAGATAACACACATCCTACAACAATACAACGATACTGCAGATGAACTGGCCAACATGGGATCCTAGCGAGAAGCAGTCCTGACAGGGATCTTTGTCGAGCAACTCATGGAGCCGTTAGTCAAGAAGAAACCCGTGCCAGAGCAGTCGGGAGAAGAACTAACCCCGGCAACAGACGAGGTGCTACACATATGTCAAGATTGGTGGACTCCTATTCTCAAATTCCTCCTGGACGATGAACTCCCAGAAAATCACAATCAAGCCGAACAAGTCAAACGTCGAAGCAAGAGTTTCCTAGTGGTCGGAGAAGACCTGTACCGAAGAAGTGCATCTGGTGTCCTCATGCGATGCATCACCACCGAGGAGGGAAAGCAGATTCTGCAGTCAATCCACTTGGGCACATGTGGCAACCATGCCGCATCCAGGACGTTAGTCAGAAAGGCATACTGGCAGGGATTTTTCTAGCCAACAGCAGTAACAGATACCAAGGACATTGTTCGCAAATGCGAGGGTTGCTAGTTCTATGCAAGACAAACCAATCTCCCAGCCCTAGAACTCCACACAATCCCAATCTCTTGGCCCTTTGCAGTATAGGGGCTTGACATGGTCGGGCGCTTCAACAAAGCGCCAGGAGGGTTCACACACCTATTCGTCGTAGTGGATAAATTCACCAAGTGGATTGAGGCAAAACCCATTGCTACTATAACAGCGGCACGAGCAAAGGACTTCATCATGAGTATATTATACCGATTCGGGGCCCCTAACCGCATCATCACCGACAACGGTACTCAGTTCACAGGTGGCATGTTTCAAGATTTCTGTGATGACTTCGACATTAAGATCTGCTACGCATCTGTGGCACACCCGGGAGCAACGGGCAAGTTGAATGCGCCAATGGTACGATCTTACAAGGTATCAAGGCCAGGATATTCGACCGACTACAACCATACGCGAGCCGGTGGGTACAAGAAGTCCCATCTGTTCTCTGGTCTCTCAGAACCACGGTTAGTTGGGCAATAGGGCAATCCCCTTTCTTTTTGGTCTATGATGCCGAGGCTGTGCTACCAACTGAGTTAGAATTTGGCTCTCCGCGAGTTTGGGCTTACTCAGAATACATCTCAAACAATGCCCGATTGGTCGAATTAGATCAGTTGGAAGAAGCGAGGGATATCGCAACAATCCAGTCGGCAAGGTATCTTCAAGGCCTGTGTCGCTACCACAATCGCAATGTCCGTGGCCACGCCTTCTTGGTCGGAGATCTCGTCTTGAGAAAAATACAAACCACCAAAGACAGGCACAAACTATCCCCAATCTGGGAAGGGCTGTTCATTATAGCCGAGGTCACATGGCTAGGCGCCTACCAACTGAAGACCGAAGACGGTGCCCTCATCAGCAACTCATGGAATATAGAACAGCTACATCCTTTCTATACCTGAGTTTTATAATTTCTCATGTGTACAGATTCTCTCTGACTCACTACGCCGCTTGTATCAACTGAGTAGTGAGTCGGGGGCTGCATGTATTATATGTGCTTTGTCAATAACATACGAGCCTATTTTACTTAAGTTATGAAGTTTTACTATGACTTTGTCACGTTTGCCCGAGTACAGCTCTGTGTGGTGAACGATTTTATTAAGTTCCTACAGACTAACTCGGCGTAGACTATATAGTCGGGTAAAGCTAATGACAACTGAGTAATAATTCAAAATTCGGCGGCATTGCACATATATTTACACATGTTTCTACAAAAGTTTATACACACTGACTGCATGATGGAATGTTCTTACATACCCAGGTCTCGGGTGATCACCTCTGCAGTCGGCCTCGCTTTGGCTATCAGCTTCAGCACCTCCTCAGGTGTTGTCTCCTCGGCAAACCCCTCCCCAATGGCTTCAATATCTTCCCTTGGGTAGATAGACTTGGTCATCGCCAGGGTCTGGGCCACGCCGGCAACGACATGCTCATCCAAGTACCTCTTCAGGGCACTCAGTGCATCCTTAAGGCGTGCCTCCACTTGGAAGATCGTGCTAGAGCTAGTTCCCACATCGTGAGGATCCATGATGTCAAGCAGCCCTTTCATGGACTCGGCAAGGGTCCCCCGTGACTCCTTGACAACCTTTATCTCCTCTGTGAAAGCCTGAAACTGGTTTGGGAATTGGCTCTAGCAGCTACCCGGGTTCACCGACAAGCAAACTTGTCAGGCAAAACTGCAGACGAGGTAATTAACGGATTGGTTAAGATCAATGTTAGGGCGGAGACTTACTTTTGTAGTCAGCCTCCCACTTGGCTATGGTTTTCTCTAGTTCAACTTTTTCTTTCTCGAGCTTGGCGTTGGCCTTCTTCAACTCAGCCTTCTCTAGCTCAAGCTCGGCATTGGCCCTTGTCAGGTCAGCTTTGTCTTTTTCAAGCCCGGCCTTGGCTCTCTCGGCCTCCTTCAGTTGGATTTCTCCCTCTGTTCGGGTCTTTAGCTCAGCTTCGAGGGCTGCACGACAGATTAGTCAAGAACTCAACGTTGTAGTCAAGACACAACTAGGCAGTCGGGAACAACCCACCTGGAGGAATATACTAAGGATTTAGTCAGGAAGAGGTTTTCTGGAGGCTTACCTCTCATCTTCTTGGCTTGGTCCCAATTCTCGTTCCTGAGCTGGGTTACGGTGTCCTTCAGCCAAGTTTCCCTCCCTTGATGGTGCTCCTCCAATACGGTCTTTAGGGCCCGGAGCTAGTCCAATTCTTGGAGCTGGGGGGCAACCCGGGTCAGGAACTCGTGCATCTTCTCCGAGTGATCCACAAGCTTCTGCTCGAGGAGAAACAAGTCAAAGCAGAGTCAAGCGTCAGAACACTCGTGTGAAGAAGATTACCAAGATTCCAATACAACGGAAATCATACCTGAATCCTTGGGACATGGCGATTGTGGCACGAAGCAAGTCTTCACGCTCCTTTTCCACCGCAACCTCATCATGCTTGTAACTCCTCGTGGTTCCATCGGGCACCGTCCAGCGGAATGTCCGTGGGAACTTGCGGGGAGGAGCTTCGAGCGTGGGGAGGTCCGGTCTGTCCAGAGGAGAAGACAGCGACGAGGTCCTGGCCCCCAAGTCGGCAGCCTCCGGGGCCTCGGGGGCTGGCTCAGGGGCTGGAGCAGCAGCTTCAACGGCCACCCCTTGGTCGGCCGGCGTCGGTGGCCCTGTAGTCGGGACCGTCTCAGTTTCTGCAACTAGGACCGTCACCGGCTCAGCAGGCGTGCTTGCTGGCGCTGGCTCGGCTGGGGTTGGCTCCACAATGGGAGTGGCTGGAGCGGTCTCCTTGAGATCAATATCGACCCGCTTCCTGCGTAACAAGTCAAACTTCAAGACAATACCATAACAAACAAGATTTTCAGAAGATCCAGAGCAACCTACCTCTGGGAGAACTTAAGCTTCTGCCCGGGTGATCTAGATCCCGGCGGTGGGTTGTGGCTAGCTGTCAGGCCAGTCAGCTGCGGCGTTTTTATCCTGGCTAGCCCCACTCCGGGTGCGGCCGGCTGGGGTGCCCGGGTACTTGGCGGCGCCATTCTTGGGCTCAATGTTGCTGAGCCTGGCGGCGCTGGAGTCGGCCCTATACACGGCAGCACTCTGGTTGGGCTCGATGATGCTGAGCTCGACTTCACGGGTCCCAGTCTAGGACTCCATGGCCTGGGCGCTACGCTAGCGGTGTCCTTTATTTTGAAACTCCCGGCAGCGGCACTTGGCCTCATAACCATCTTCTTGCCCTGATCTACAACAGTCTCTTCCCCGCTCTCTTGGAGTCGGGCTGGGCAGCAGAAGGACTTCTCGGCCTCTTCTTCGATTTCCAGGCTGACAATTTTCGGGAGTCATCATCTAACTCCTCACATGACTGCAAGCAATTCAACAATACAAGTTATACACTGTGAAGCCAATCTGGGCACATATCTGCAAGCATTCACCAAAGATGAACTACAGGATAATATCAGCAAAGGTTACCTTCGGGCGCGGCCTCTTCTTGCTGTAAGCCACCACAGACCGATTTGTGTCCTCAGTTTTGACCACCCTGCTGGCGAAGAAATCCAGTAGGATGTTGGTCACCTTATACTTGTCTATCAAGTCGGAGAATTCCTGGCTGGGATCACCTTTGCCCCTATAGTCCTAGCCGAAGTGGCACCTCAGCTTTAGTGGCCTAAGGCCCCGAGTCAGGAAGAGTCTGGCCACCAATGGACCAGTCAACCCGGCTTTCTTCAGCTTGCTAATCTGGCCGACTAGAGTGTTAACTTGCCCCATTTCTTCAGAGGTGGGCAGAGACGACCATTTGGCGAAAATCACCGGGGGCAAACCCATAAAAGGGGGAAGGCATGGCTCAAGATCAGAACAGTAAAACCATTCCTTATGCTAGCCCTTGAGAGAAGATTTCAAAGGAATATCTAAATAGATCTTCTTCATCTCATTCCTAAGTTGGACACTAGCCCCCCCAATTACTTGGATTTTATTTTTGGAAGGTTGGGGCTTGATGTGGAACAAATACCGGAACAGATTCAGATGGGGTTCCACACTCAAGAAGCACTCACAAAGAGTCACGAAAATGGAGATCTGAAGAATCGAATTGGGGTTCAAATTCACCAACTCGAGCTCATAAAAAGAAAGGAGCTGGCGGAAGAACTCGGAAGATGGAAGAGAAAGACCGTGGTGGAAAAAAGAGGCGAAAACGACGATCTCACCATCCTGGGGCTCCATTCGTCCTTAGCTGGATGCCAGTGGATAATCTCCTGGATCTGCAACTTCAGTTGCTTCTCCAGAAGCTTCAACTTCGCTGACCCACAATCTGAAGTCGGCCAGACCTCGTCAGACGAACCCGCAAAATCCGAAGCCTTCGATATGGTTGGGGATGAGAAAATTTGGGGGAAATGTTGCTGGAGGTTTGGAATGGACGAGGAAGAGTGGAATCGCCTGAGTTCTGGTGGGGAAGAGCAAGCAACAGCAAACCCTAGCGGAGCGGGAGGCAAAATTTCAGCGCGAAAGAGGAAGACGAAACGATTGGTGGATTGGAGAAGATGAAGGAATCTTTTCTCTCTCTCCCCGCCTTTTATAGAGCTGTTTCCGACTCGTGGGCTTGGGCTCGCAAAGTCGGTATTGGGCCACCAAGATATGAGTTTCTACAGTAGCACGCTCAATATGGGCCACTCGCAGGCTGGGTTAAAATCGCAGTGCTGATGTACCAACAAGAACCGATGAGGTAAACAGATATGCTTCATGAAAGCCTAATTGCTAAACACATGTGTTTGGGTATCTATCTTATCCACCAGGTATCGAGGATATATCCTTATAAGGATCACAAGCTGGTCTTCATTAAAATTGGGGATGCAGGTATCTTTCTCGAGTACACCTGACCACGCAATGAATTTAATTTCATAAAGTGGTACCCAGCCTACATGCTTTGCCAACAGTTGCCATGAGCGACATTATTCCAGCCTACATGACGCTGAAGAGTCTAACTTTCGAGTAGTGCACTACTCGGGAGAGACTATAAACCTTCTTTCTAGCTGACATGACGCTGAGGAGTCTAACTTCCGAGTGGGATGCCACTTGGGAAAGGCCATAAACCCCCTTTCTAGCTAACATGAAGCTGAAGAGTCCCATATACGAGTGGCATGCTACTCGGCAAGACTATAAATCATATTCCGATTGACATGATACTGAAGAGTCTCAGATACCAGTAGTATACTACTCGGGAAAGACTGCAAGGTTAAAGATCTTTGACTTTATGTTTAATTGTCTTCACAATTAAGCACAAAGTCGGGGGCTACACCTAATAGGTGCGCCTATTCGGTGCACACTATTCATACATCTACATGAAGCCCTTCATAGCCTCGCTACTAGCTGACATGAAGCAAGACTCGGGAAGAAGAAGCATTCAGACAAAGAGTACTCGGGAGCAATGCACTCGGGCAATCTTCACCGTGGAGGATGAGCACTCGGCATCAGCTGTGACTCAACTATGAAGGTCTCAGGGGCTACTGTGGAGGCCATGGGCCCCAGGTACCTCATCACAAGCATATGGGCCACTCGGATAGAGGATGGGCCGAGACTTGTAATTAGAGATATAGTAGCACCCGGCAGACTTTGCCTTGTACAATAAGGAATATACAGTCCTAATTGGGTAGATTGTATCTCTAAGAGGAGATCCCTTGGCCGTATCCGGCTGGGACTCCTACTATGGAGGCCATGGGCCCCAGGTACCTCATCACAAGCATATGGGCCACTCGGTGGGCCGAATCTTGTAGTTAGAGATATAGTAGCACCCGGCAGGCTTTGCCTTGTATAATAAGGAATATATAGTCTAGATCGGGTAAGATGTATCTCTAAGAAGGAAATCCCTTGGCCATACTCGGCTGGGACTCCTACCTTGTACCCCTGTCCCCCAGTATATATAGGGAGGCAGGGCGCCCCTCAGGGGGACGAGATCATTGATTGACACAACTCCTCAGAGGAATAACACCACAACTGGACGTAGGGTATTACCTCACATTGAGGGCCTGAACCAGTATAAAATCTCTTTGCGTTCCTCTACAATCCACTAAATTTCCCCCCGCCGAGTAGCCCTATAGTTATATTGCCGGGGTGAAACATCGACACCTACCTTGTACCCCTGTCCCCCAGTATATAAGGGGAGGCAGGGTGCCCCACAAGGGTAAGAGACGCACACGCGTACACGAGTTTATACGAGATCATAGATCGA
Organism: Oryza meyeriana var. granulata; assembly: GCA_003991445.1. Classification (NCBI taxonomy): domain Eukaryota; kingdom Viridiplantae; phylum Streptophyta; class Magnoliopsida; order Poales; family Poaceae; genus Oryza; species Oryza meyeriana. Next base: position 56,784 of record RYFJ01000901.1, read on the forward strand.
CACAAATCCTCAAAGGAATAACACCACAATTGGACATAGGGTATTACCTCACATCGAGGGCCTGAACCAGTATAAAATCTCTTTGTGTTCCTTTGCAATCCACCGAGTTTTCTCTTGCCGAGTAGCCGTATAATCATATTGCTGGTGTAAAACATCGACACCGTCACCGTCCATGTCATCATCATCATCGTTGTCTTCAGAGAGGCTGGACCTCCCCAGGCTTGAGGCTCCTCCCCGCAGGTTCCCGAGGACATTCCGCTGGGTGGCCCCCGACGGAACTGCGAAGAGTTACAAGCATGATGAAGTCACAGCAGAGAAGGAGCGCGAAGACTTGCTTCGCGCCACAATTGCCATGTCCTGGGGGGTCCAGGTATGACTTTCGCTGTGTTGGAGTCTTGGTAGTCTTCCTTGCATGAATGTTCTGACGCTTGACTCTGCTTTGCTCTATTTTTGGCTCCGAGCAAAAGATCATCGACCGCTCGAAGCAAATGAACAAGGTCAAATGGGAACTGTCCAGAACTCAACACGGTAAGAATTGCTACATACCTGGACTCCCCTAGATGCGGCAATAGCAGCACGTAGAAGGACTTCGTGCTTCCTTGATGCTGCTTGCTCATCATGCTCATAACTCTCCGCAACTCCCTTGGGGGAGACCCAATGAAACTCCCTTGGGGGAGACCCAAATGGAACAAGGTCGGCTCAGTGATAGGAGCAGCTAGCACAGTCCCCTTGAGATCTATGTCAACTCGCTTCCTACATGACATGATAAATATCAAGGCACTATCACTTCATTCAAGATTCCTTGGAAGATGGGAGATTGCTTACCTCATTGAAATCTTGAACTTCCATGAGGGGTCTTCGGAAGATATCAGTGGTGGAGAGCTAGTGGCTGTCGGGCTAGTCGGCGTGGTAGTTGGCGGTGGCGATTTACCCCCAGTCGGCTTTGTTTCTGGCGTAGCTGACTGGGGCGTCGAGGTACTTGGCGGCGCCTCCCATGGGCTCGATGTTGCTGATCTCATACTCGACGGCGTCGGCCTTGGCCTCGATGTTGCTGGGCTCGATGTTACTGAGCTCGGCGGTACTGGCCTTGGGCTCGATGTTGCTGGCCTCGGACTCAAGGAAGATGGCCTCGGGCTTGGCGGCCTGGGGGCTAAACTGGCAGGGTCTTTGATCTTCAAACTCCTCGGTGCTGCACTTGGCTTGCTTGCTCTTTTCTTGCCCGGATCTTCAATGGGTTTCTTCCCAGCCCTCTTGGAGCTGGGTTGAGTAGCAGAAGGGCTAGCTAGCCTCTTCTTCGTTTTGGTGGCCGACAGGGTTTGGGAATCATCATCAAACTCCTCACCATCCTACAAATGTTTTAAAAATATACATCATACAGTGGAGGACGATTCAAGAGAAATGTCCACAGATATTATCAGCAATGGACAGCGATTCCAAATTAGCTTTTCAAGATTACCTGTGGCCGAGGCCTTTTCTGGCTATCGGCTGCAGTGGCGCACTCGGCATCTTCTATCTCTACAACCCCATTGACAAAAAAGCCGAGCAAGATGTCAGACACCTTGTTCTCATCAGTCAAGTCTGGATATTATCGGCTGGGATCAATTTTGCCCTGGTAATCCCAGCCGAAGTGGCTTCTCAGCTTTAGCAGCCTGGTGCGGTGGTTCAAGAAACACCTTGCCACCTAGGGACCAGTTAATCTCGGGCTCTTCAGTTGATCAATCTTCTCTATCAATTGGTACACTTGGCCCATCTCTTCATAGCTTGCACAGAAGACCAGCTAGGCAGTGATGAGGACATCACTCCTTTGGATGCACCCGCTGATCCTCCAACCGTTATGCAAGGTCCAATGACCCGAGCTCGAATGCGACAATTAAATCTAGAGGTGAGCTCGTTCTTAAGCGATCCTTTTCATAGTTTTGAGAATAGATTGCTACCTAATGATGTTATTTTGCTTAGGAACATTGGAGAGGATCATGAAGCACTTGGAGAGAGGTGTGGAGGCGGAGAAGACCAGCAAGGACACCCAAGACAAGCCGAAGGCCCAGTCCAACTCGAGTTCGAGTCTGCCTCGGACTTTAGGAACAGCCTGCAGTAAAACGGACGCCCAGGACGTATACGGACTCCGTTTTCGACGATCCACATATGCATGGAAAGATAATTTCATAAGCTAACCAATGGCTTTGGTTTGACGTCCAAATTCCACCGGAGTCAATGGAAATCGTCGAAACAAGTCAGCGTCCAGAATCTGCCAGGGTACCGTCTTTTGGCCCGTTGGGCCGTGTATCGTCTTAGAGCCTGTTAGAGGGTGCGTCCAGGGGGTGTGACGACCCTTACACTATATATTCAGTAGCCGCCGCCCACGTTAGGTTTTGGGTTTTGCTTTAGATCAATCTGTATTAGAACAGTCGCCGTCATCGGTTGTGAAACCCCAACTTCGAGTGCTTAATCATTCATCTGCAATTGTCACTTTAATTGAGTTGCGTACTTTCGGGTTCTTGCTTGTGTTCTTCGTTTCGCAGGCAGGGATTAGCCTTCTTGGCGAGGTCAACCGGATTTGTGACACGGTTGATAACCAGAGGAATCGTGGTGCTAAGGTTGCAGGAATCGGATCTTCTGATCTGAAGCCGGATCGGTGTGTCGCGTTCCACCAAAAACGAAAGCTATCTATCTGACGAAAGATTGGGAACCCCGTACCTCATCAAGTGGTATCAGAGCTTCAGGTATACCGTCAGGTTTGCAACTTACCCATAGTTGAGTGTTTTGCCTTCGTCCCATAGTCCACCGCCATACTTGTATTTCCTGTCCTACAACCATACGCGCCATAGCCTTTGCATTTGTCAGTCGCAGGGTCCGTCGTGTTGAGTTTGTGTCCTAGGTCGAGGTCTTGTTGCTGGTTAGATTGTGTTTGAGTCCAGTTCGTTTGTTTTCCCCCACCGTTCTATCAAACCCTAGCCACAATCGCCAACTTTCCGCACTTTCTGTCCGTTTTGTCCTCTAATTCGGAGTCCGTTCGTAAAACAGGCATAACTTTCGCATACGAACTCCGTTTTCAGCAAACCATATATGTTTCGGAATCAGAAAAAAATTTCGCATCCGTCTCTCCCCGCCTTTGGCGGGTTCGGCGATTTTATTTTGCCGTAAAACAGCCCGGAAGATCGTCTTTCCGAGCCCGCAAGCCTTTCTCAATTTTGGGCGCATCTTCTGAAAATTCCACAGGCCACGCCTTTCACTTGTTTGAGCTCAAATTTTCTGTGGTTACTTCCTGTGTGCTCCTAAGGCTAAAAGAAAGATCAAAAAAATAAAAAGAAAAAGTCAAATTTTCCCAAAAAAACAAAGACAGCCCAAAAAAGAGAAAAAAGAGAGGGGCAAAAGAGGAACAATATTTAGAGGAGCACATAGAGAACACCAAGTTGAGCTGTGTTAGCGTGTGCTGTCTTGTGCCTTGTTTCTGACACTTTTGCTGCTCATCATCCTTATTTCCACCACCTTGTTTGTCACACACCTGTACTTGAACACCTTTAGGCCAGCAACGAGAACAGGTACTTGGGACTATAATTCAGCATTGCTATCTGTTACTGACTTGTGTGCCACAAATACATATTTTTCTCTTTGTGTGCCTTCCAAGCTCCACATATTCTTCAGATCAGTACAAAAAAGATCCTTGCAACCTCGGTGCCACTGCCTCACAGGTATCACGAACCAGCCGCCGGTTGTACCATCCACTGCTTGCGTTGGTAAGAACTTGGTAAGACCTCGGTAAGACATGAGTGAGGGTGTGATTCCACCGACCCATAAATAGTTGATAGGGGTTTTATTTCATAACTAACCATGCCAAACGACGAGCCTGCTTTGAAAAGTGACTTGCAGGACCTGAAGGAGCAGATGCTAGCAGAGGTGGCCAAGCTAACGGATGTAGTCAGAACGGCCATGAAGGACGTCGCCCATTCGCTTGAGAGCGTGGACAGGCGAGTGTCCACATTGACCGGGAAGGTTCAACAGCTTGAGGCCAACCATCCAGCTACCAACGATGACAACAAGGACGAGAATGACGACGTGATCCTCGACGAGGGTGTTGTCTACGGTGACGATGGTCTAGTTGATGCGAGGGCGACACACGAGAACACTCTGCGTCAAAGACTTCACCGCAATCGCACAGGTATGGGAGGTAATCAGCGTAATCGTGGTAATGTTAATAATGATGATCCTTATGTGAAAATAAAATTTACCATACCATCCTTTTATGGAAAATATGATGCTGAGGAATATCTTGATTGGGAGATGACAGTAGAACAAAAATTTGCTTCCCACCTTGTACCTGATCAACATAAGGTTAGACAAGCTACTAGTGAATTTAAAGATTTTGCTATCATCTGGTGGCAAGAACTAGCTACTTTGCACCTACAACCTGAGTCATGGGATAGGCTCAAAGAAGCAATGCGTGATCGCTTTATTCCTCCTTCTTATAAACGTGATTTGCGTAAGAAATTGCAGCGCTTAGATCAGGGAAATATGTCTGTCCAGGAATATTATGCAGAGCTGCAAAAGGGCATGATACGTTGTGGGGTAGTAGAGGATCCGGAGGATAAAGTGTGTCGCTTTTATGGTGGATTGAGGCGTGAAATTCAGGATATTGTTGATTATAAAGAATTTACTACTACCAACCGTTTGTTCCAGCTTGCTATGCTTGCAGAAAAGGAATTACAGGGCCGACAACAGCAACGGAGCCGGAGCAGCAACTTCAGCAGCTCCTTCACACCCAAGACGACGACGCCGGCGCCGCCAACGAAACCACTCCCTTCGTCGAGTGCTCGTCCTCCACCACCAGCGAGCACATGTCCTTCAGCTCCTTCACCTTCGGCCGCCCGTACCATGGAATCTGGTAAGGCTCGTTTGCAGGAGCCGACCAAGAGTGCATCATCTGTGGCTTCCACCGGACGCTCTTCTTCCATTCAGTGCCACCGCTGCCATGGACTTGGTCACGTGCAGAAAGATTGTCCTAGCAAACGGGCATACATTGCTATAGAAGATGGAGGCTACATTAGCACTTCTGATGTAGAGGAAGATATTGTTGATGAAGCTACCTCGGACGATGATCATGGTGGAGATGGCCTTTCTTTGAGCATAGACGACGCAGGAAACCATCGAGCCATCATTGTACAGAGAGTTCTCAGTACACAGATGGAGGAAGCAGAAAAGCTACAACGCCACAACTTGTTTCAGATTGTCTTCGTCATTAAAAATCGGCGTGCACGAGTCATCATTGACGGAGGAAGCTGCAACAACTTGGTGAGTTCTGATTTGGTCAAGAAGCTTGGATTGACCACGCGACCACATCCACATCCATACCATATTCAGTGGCTCAACGACTCGGGTAAGGCAAAGGTAACACAAACAGCCTGGGTGTATTTTTCCCTTGGTACATACGCTGATTTTGTAGATTGTGATGTGGTACCGATGCAAGCTTGTTCTCTCTTGTTGGGTCGTCCATGGGAATTTGATAATGATGCTACACACCATGGTAGAAGTAATAAATATACACTTATGCATAAGGGACAAAAAAATTACTTTGCTACCTATGACCCCTGCACAAATTGTACAAGCTGATAGAGAGAGAGTTGCTAGTGAAGCTAAACAAGTTGATGCTAAACCTGAAAAACAGCAAGCAATTAAATTAAAAAGTCCTGTTATGCTTGCCACTAAAACTGATCTTGCAGAGATTAATGATGTGTGCTATGCGTTGATATGCAAAGATGCTTTATTTTCCACTGATGCTATAGCTAGCACTTTGCCGCCTTCTGTCACTAACCTTTTGCAGGAATATAGTGACGTGTTTCCCACTGAGTTACCTCCAGCGCTCCCACCTATTCGAGGGATTGAGCACCAGATTGACTTGATTCCTGGAGCGAGTCTGCCAAATCGAGCTGCCTACAGAGCCAACCCCGAGGAGACTAAGGAGATTCAGCGCCAAGTCCAAGACCTATTGGACCGCGGGTATGTACGTGAGAGCCTTAGCCCTTGTGCTGTTCTAGTTATTTTGGTTCCAAAAAAAGATGGCAGTTGGCGCATGTGTGTAGATTGTAGAGCCATTAACAATATCACAATAAGGTACCGTCATCCTATCCCTAGGCTAGACGACATGCTTGATGAGTTAAGTGGTTCTATAATTTTCTCTAAAGTGGACTTGAGGAGTGGATACCACCAGATAAGAATGAAATTAGGAGATGAATGGAAAACTGCTTTTAAAACCAAGTTCGGTTTATATGAGTGGTTAGTAATGCCTTTTGGTTTAACTAATGCACCTAGCACTTTCATGCGTTTAATGAACGAGGTCTTACGCCCTTTCATTGGAAAATTTGTGGTGGTTGATCGTTTCTCTAAGATGGCACATTTTATTCCTTGTCATAAAAGCGATGATGCTGTTCATGTTGCGCTGATCCTCCAACCGTTATGCAAGGTCCAATGACCCGAGCTCGAATGCGACAATTAAATCTAGAGGTGAGCTCGTTCTTAAGCGATCCTTTTCATAGTTTTGAGAATAGATTGCTACCTAATGATGTTATTTTGCTTAGGAACATTGGAGAGGATCATGAAGCACTTGGAGAGAGGTGTGGAGGCGGAGAAGACCAGCAAGGACACCCAAGACAAGCCGAAGGCCCAGTCCAACTCGAGTTCGAGTCTGCCTCGGACTTTAGGAACAGCCTGCAGTAAAACGGACGCCCAGGACGTATACAGACTCCGTTTTCGACGATCCACATATGCATGGAAAGATAATTTTATAAGCTAACCAATGGCTTTGGTTTGACATCCAAATTCCACCGGAGTCAATGGAAATCGTCGAAACAAGTCAGCGTCCAGAATCTGCCAGGGTACCGTCTTTTGGCCCGTTGGGCCGTGTATCGTCTTAGAGCCTGTTAGAGGGTGCGTCCAGGGGGTGTGACGACCCTTACACTATATATTCAGTAGCCGCCGCCCACGTTAGGTTTTGGGTTTTGCTTTAGATCAATCTGTATTAGAACAGTCGCCGTCATCGGTTGTGAAACCCCAACTTCGAGTGCTTAATCATTCATCTACAATTGTCACTTTAATTGAGTTGCGTACTTTCGGGTTCTTGCTTGTGTTCTTCGTTTCGCAGGCAGGGATTAGCCTTCTTGGCGAGGTCAACCGGATTTGTGACACGGTTGATAACCAGAGGAATCGTGGTGCTAAGGTTGCAGGAATCGGATCTTCTGATCTGAAGCCGGATCGGTGTGTCGCGTTCCACCAAAAACGAAAGCTATCTATCTGACGGAAGATTGGGAACCCCGTACCTCATCAGGCAGGACCACCGGAGAAGAGCCAGTGAAAGGGGGTAGAGAAGGTTCGAGATTGGAGCAATAGAACCATTCTCTATGCCAGCCCTTGAGGGAGGTTTCAATGGAACATGGAGATAGATCTTTTTCATTTCGTTCCAGAGTTGGAGACCGGCTCCCCCAATCACTTGGACTTTGTTTTTGGATGGCTGGGGCTTAATGTGGAACAAATATCAAAAAAGGTTGAAATGGGGCTTAACCCCCAGAAAACATTCACACAATGTGACGAAGATGGAGATTTGCAGGATGGAGTTGGGAATCAAATTCACTAGCTCTAGTTGATAGAAGGACAAAAGTTGGCAGAAGAAATCCGAAGAGGGAAGGGCGAGACCGCGATGGAAGAAAGAGGTGAAGGCAACTGTCTCACTAGATCGGGGTGCCGGCATAGATTCCCCTTCAGCAATGCACCAATGGATGACTTCTTGTCGCTGCAGCATCAGTTGCTTCTCACTTCAGCTTCGTCAAACCGCAGTCCAAAACCGGCCAAGCTTTCACGGACATCTCTGGGATCTTGAGCGAAGCCCTCGGCATTGCTGGGAGTGAGGAGATTTGGGGGAAATGCTATTGAAGGCATGGGATGGATCCAGCGGAGCGGAATCACGCGAGTTTCGAGCAGGAGACGCCAGCTATGGCAAACCCTAGCGAGACGAAGCATGAAATTTTGGCGTAGAAGCTAGAAGACGAAACGATTGGCGGATTGGAGAAGATGAGGGAATCTTTTCTCTTTCTCCCCGCTTTTATAGAGCCTGTGCTGATAAGTGGGCTTGGGCCAGCTGATTCGGTACTGGGCCACAAGATATGAGTTTCTAGACGGCATGCTCTATAGAGCCGACTGCTGGCTGTGTTATTTACAGAAACTGATTGAATAATCAGATATGCTTCATGAAAGCCTAATTGCTGGACACATGTGTTTAGATATCTGCATTATTTGCCAGGTATTGAGGATACATCCTTATAAGGATCAACAGCTGGTCTCCATGAAAATTGGGGATGCAGGTATCTCTCAAGTACACATGACCACACATTGGGTTAAAATCCAAGAAGTGGTACTCAACTTACATGCTTAGCCATCAATAGCCATGAGCAAAAATTATAACAGCTGACATGATGCTGAAGAGTTTACATACCGTGTAGTATACTACTCGAGAAAGACTACAAGGTTAAAGATCTTTGACTTTATGTTTAACTGTTTCACAATTAAGCACAAAGTCGGGGGGCTACACCTAATAGGTGCGCCTATTCGGTGCACACTATTCATATTTTTCTATGAAGCCCTTCATAGCCTCATTGCTAGCTGACATCAAGCAGGACTCGGGAGAAGAAGCACTCGGACAAAGAGTACTCGGGAGCAATGCACTCGGGAATTATTCACCGTGGAGGATGAGCACTCGGCATCAGCTGTGACTCAACTATGAAGGTCTCAAGAGCTGCTGTGGAGGCCATGGGCCCTAGGTACCTCATGAGAAGCATTTGGGCCACTCAGACAGAGGATAGGCCTAGCCTCGTAATTCGGGATACAATAGGACTCAGCATACATAACCTTGTACGACAAGGAAAGGATATAGTCCTAGTTGGGCACGTTGTATTCCTAGAAGGAAATCTCTTGGTCAGAGTCCGACTAGGATTCCTACCCTGTAACCCTGTCCCCCTGTATATAAGGGGAGGCAGGGCGCCCCCTGAGGGCAGAGTGCAATCTCACCAGAGAGACCTCAAAGGCAATACCCCACAACTGGATGTAGGGTATTACCTCATCTCGAGGGCCTGAACCAGTATAAATTGTTTCGTGTTTCTTTGCAATCCATCAAGTTTAGGTCTCACGAGTAGCCCAATATTATTATTGCTGATACAAAACATCGACAAGACCGCCATTGGAGAAGCTGACCTGTTGGTCGGTATGAGAGTGTCACCCGACAGCTGATGGTGCTAACATGCAACAGCGGTGATCATGGCTTTAATCCTTGCTATCGTCGGGGTGGCCTGGTGATTAGCCCCAAACTACAGTGTATCCAGTAGTGTTGCAACAGCCACAACGTTCTGTTGAGTAGTTACAAAAAGGTTGTGGTCGCCAACTCGGGTTTGGAGGATCACCCATTGAGCAGTGCACCCAACTTTGTGCATATTGTCGTTGTGAGCATCGTGCTCGGCCTGCAAGTGTCTTGTATCTTCCTCCTGTTGTTCTCACAGTCGGCGGGTCTCCTCCTCTTGTTGATCACGTAGTCGGTGTGCCTCTTGAGTGGAAGTCGAGCCCTTGGACGCCATAAAGACTTCGCGTGGTGGAGTGAAGCTTGCCGAGCTGCTGTCCAACTTAGAGTCAGAATCAGAGTAGTTGATGGGGGTGATTACAACTCCGACCTCCCTAGATCCGATCTTGAGTGGCTCTGGGCCATATCTGAGTCGAACTCCAGGGGATCGTATTTACCGCATTGTCGATGTTTTACACCGGCAATATAATTATAGGGCTACTCGGCGAGGGGAAACTCGGTGGATTGCAAAGGAACACAGGGAGATTTTATACTGGTTCAGGCCCTCGATGTGAGGTAATACCCTACGTCCAGTTTGGGGTGTATTCCTTTGAGGAATTATGGTGGCGATTCTGATGAACCGTGTGAACCTGCCCTTGAGAGGCGCCCTGCTTCCCCTTATATACTAGGGGACAGGGTTACAAAGTAGGAGTCCCAACTAGATTACGGCCAAGGGATCTCCTCTTAGAGATATAACGCACCCAACTAGGACCGTGTTTTCCTTATTGTACAAGGCAAAGTCTGCTAGGGATTACTATATCTATAATTACAAGGCCAAGCCCATCCTCTATCCGAGTGGCCCATATGCTTGTCATGAGGTACCCGGGGCCCATGGCACCCACAGTAGCCCCTGAGACCTTCATAGTTGAGTCACAGCTGATGCCGAGTGTTCATCCTCCACGGTGAAGTCTTCCCGAGTGCATTGCTCCCGAGTACTCTTTGTCCGAGTGCGTCTTCTTCCCGAGTCCTGCTTCATGTCAGCTAGCAGCGAGGCTATGAAGGGCTTCATGTAGATGTATGAATAGTGTGCACCGAATAGGCGCACCTATTAGGTGTAGCCCCCGACTTTGTGCTTAATTGTGAAGACAATTAAGCATAAAGTCAAAGATCTTTAACCTTGTAGTTTGTACCGAGTAGTGTACTATTGGTAATATGAAGTTCTTCGGTATCATGTCAACCAGAATGAGTTTATAGTCTTTCCCGAGTAGTATACTACCGGTATATGAGACTCATCGGCGTCATATCGGCTGGAATGATTGTTTATAGTCTTGCCGAGTAGCATGCCACTCGTATATGGGACTCTTCAGCTTCATGTCAGCTGGAAAAGGGTGTTTATAGTCTTTCCCGAGTGGCGTCCCACTCGAAAGTTAGACTCCTTAGCATCATGTCAGCTAGAAAGAATATTTATAGTCTCTCCCGAGTAGTGCGCGACTCGAAAGCTAGACTCTTCAGTGTCATGTCGGCTGGAATAATGTTGCTCATGGCAACAGGTGGCCAAGCAAGTAGGCCGAGTACCACTTTATGAAAATAAATCCATCACATGGTCAGGTGTACTCGAGAAAGATACCTACATCTCCAATTTTAATGAAGACCAGCTTGTGATCCTTATAAGGATATATCCTCGATACCTGGTGGATAATACAGATACCCGAACACATGTGCTCGGCAATTAGGCTCCCATGAAGAATATCTGTTTACCTCATCGGTTCCCGTTGGTAGCACCAGCATTGTGATTTTAACACAGCTCGCAAGCGGCCCACATTGAGCGTGCTACTGTAGAAACTCATATCTTGGTGGCCCATTACCGAATAAGCCGGCCTAAACCGACCCACCCAATGTAGGCTATATAAAATCACCATCCCTCGCATGTCAGGATGAGTTTTTTGGTGCCGATAACCGCAATCAGCCAGAGAAATCCTTATTCGTAAGCCTTTCCGACTTACGTTCTGGATGCAACCGGTTGAAGAAGCCTGAGTAGGTATATTGCAGGATCTGCTTGCCCTCCTCCGGTGTGACGCGGTGCATGAGAACTCTGGATGCTCTTTGACGACGTAAATCTTCTCTGACTTGGGTAAAGCCGAATAAGGTACCCGAACCTTGCATTAACACATGGTTCGGCTGGTGACCCTCATGGGGCGTACCATATCCAACAGAGTTATAGCCAAATAAGGTACCCGAACCTTGCTTTAGCATAGGATTCGGCTGGCGACCCTCATGGGGCGTACCCGATCTGATAGAGTTGTGACCAAATAAGGTACCTGAACCTAGCATTAGCATAGGATTCGGCTGGCGACCCTCATGGGGCGTACCCTACTTAGCTGAGTAGTACACGAGCCCCGACTTGCGCCGGAGGTCAATTATATTAGCCGAATAAGGTACCCGAACCTTGCATTAGCGTAGGATTCGGCTGGCGACCCTCATGGGGCATGCCCAACTCAGCGGAGTTGTGACCGAATAAGGTACCCAAACCTAGCGTTAGCATAGGATTCGGCTGGCGACCCTCATGGGGCGTACCCTACCCAGCCAAGTGGTAACCAATCTCCGACTGGCGCCGGAGGTCAGTTATTAGCCCCTATGGAGCGTAGCCGGGGAAGATGACGTCCCGACTGGCATAAGCACTCAGTCAATAGCCCTCATGGAGCATTCTGAGTTATTCTTGGCAGACTTGTCCAGCCCCTGAGCGTAGGAGATAGGCTCGTAGCCCCGACTTCCTGTCACACGTATTTGGAGCCGGCCCTGCACTATAAAGATATCGGATGAGTAGCATCTGATGATGAAAACAATCACCCGAGTAAAATATATTTTACAATATATGTAAATACATGTTCTTCCTCTTATTGATATTAATTTCTCCGAGTAGTTGACCCCTTACGTTTAAGCACTCTGCCCGACTAATCATAGCCCCCGAGCGTTGGGAGTTGGCTCATGGCTCTTTCCCAGACACTCATTTTGGGTGACTTGAGTTCGTCTTTCATGGAGCAAAGTTTTACGGATCAGGATTTATGCTACTCGAATACTTTTGCAATCATTTAAGAGAAAAAACAGAAAAAAGTACAGCTTGTACACCTATTAGGTGTAAGCGGCTGCAGCATTGGCGAGGCCAAGTGAAGAAATATTTATCAGGAAGCGACTTAGCTGTTCGGTATGTTGGAGTGGCGATGCCATCCTTGCGTTTGGGCTTTTGAGCCCCCGAGCATGTCACTTGTTGTTCTGATAATCTTTAGTTGTCGAAGGTCGAAGACGGTTGTGACCGACTGCCACAATGAAGCCGTCTGACTTGCGTTTGTGACTCCCAACTTTAGTCGGGACCGCATCGTCGGTGACCTCCCGCTTCTTTTGTCAGGGTGCCTTCTTGTCATCAAGGGCCTCAGCAACAACGTCGGCCGAGTCGGCATACTTGTTCACCATGTCAAATAAAGCCTTGACAGAGTTGGGAGGCTTCCGAGTGAATTTGGCGATGAACGAGGTGTCTTTGACTCCTTTTCGAAAGGCGGCGATGACGACCTCATCCTTGATCTTTGGGATTGAATTCTTCTTTTCAAAGAACCTCTTGATGAAGTCACGAAGAGACTCGTTCTTCCTTTGATGCAACTGATATAAGTCGTACTCGGAACATGGCCTCTCGTATGTTCCCTAGAAGTTGGCGATGAAGCGTTTCTGGAGTTTTCCCCAGGAGCCGATTGATTGCTTGGGAAGTCTCATTAGCCATGTCCTCGCCGAGTCGGCTAAAGCGACTGGGAGGTAGTTAGCCATGACTTTGTGATTTCCTCCAGCTGCTCAGAATGCCAGAGTGTAGACCATGAGCCAAGACTCGGGATTGGTCTTGTCGTCGTTTTTTTCAATGCCTGTAGGCTTGAAACCCGATGGCCAGTCGACTGTTGTAGTTCCTGGGTGAAGGCTGGTACTCCTTCATCTTTATGAGGGCTTCGGCTCCGCCTACGACGGCAAAACCGCTCGTGGTGGAGGCCGATGCGCTCGTTCTCATCTTCCGATCAGCGTTGCTTGTCTTCCTCTCGTTCATGGCACCGAGCGTTGATGTCCTACCGAAGGTCACGCCGTACTTGGCCTCGGAGATCCTGATTGTCCCGATGGTCACTTCGATGCTGCCGGTTGTTGTTGGGGTTGCCAAGTGACGTTTGGCGTGACTCCATATGCTGCCGACTAGAGCTGGCCGCTCGGCGTCGCTTTGAGGTGGACGAGACTGCCGTTGGGGATGTTGACCGGTTGGTCGGTATGAGGGTATCGCCCAACTGTTGGTGCTGCTGACATGCAACAGCTGTAAGCATAGCTTTTATCCTTGTGATCGTCAGAGTGGCCTGGTGATCAAGCCCGAACTGGAGTGTATCTAGTAGAGTTGCAGTGGCCACGATGTTCCGTTGAGGAGTAATGAAGACGTCGTGGTCGCTGACTCGGGTTTGGAGGATTTGTTGCTAGGCGGTTTGCCTAGCCCTGCGTAGATTGTCGTTGCAGGTGTGTAGGCGTCTTGCTTCTTTCTCCTGTTGTTCTCGCAGTCGGTAGGCCTCCTCCTCTTGTTGCTCGTGTAGTCGGCGTGATTCCTGAGTAGGAGTAGAGCCTTTGGATGCCATGAATTTTCTCGTGGCGGAGAGAGGCTTGCCGAGCTGCTGTCTGACTTAGAGTCGGAGTCCGACTGAGAGTCGAAGTCGGAATAATTGATGGGGGTGATTATAACTCCGACCTCCCTAGATCCAGTCTTGAGCGGCTCTGGGCCGTATCCGAGTCGAACTCCAGAGGATTGGGTTTGCTGCGTCGGATGTTGTTCGAAGATATCCGCGGCGTTGTCTAGTCCGAACGGGAGATTGATGATCTCCTCCTTCCTTAGCCCGATCTCGGCCGGCTCGACACCGAGTCCGAGTCGAACACCGAAAGGAAGAGTTGTCCCAAGACCTGGGCAAGTGGAAGATTGCCGCAGCAAGTAGATGATGGTCGCTGCAGCATCATGTGGACCAACTGGCACGGAGTCGGCTGATTCCTCGGCCGGTTGGATCTGGTCTGCATCGGCCAACGTGAGATTGCCAAACATGTTGGCGATGAAGTCGAGGCTTCCGAATGAGATTGTATCTCTGGGGGAGAATTTGCCGTTGTTGACTCTAGTTGCTGGATCCATCGAGCTTGTAGATGTAGATCTCGCTGAAGCCCCTACTTGGCACGCCAACTGTCGATGTTTTACACCGGCAATATAATTATAGGGCTACTCGGTGAGGGGAAACTCGGTGGATTGCAAAGGAACACAGGGAGATTTTATACTAGTTCAGGCCCTCGATGTGAGTTAATACCCTACGTCTAGTTTGGGGTGTATTCCTTTGAGGAATTATGGTGGCGATTCTGATGAACCGTGTGAACCTGCCCTCGAGGGGTGCCCTGCCTCCCCTTATATGCTAGGGGACATGGTTATAAGGTAGGAGTCCCAACTGGATTATGGCCAAGGGATCTCCTCTTAGAGATATAACGCACCCAACTAGGACTGTGTTTTCCTTATCATACAAGGCAAAGTCTGCTAGGGATTACTATATCTCTAATTACAAGGCCAGGCCCATCCTCTATCCGAGTGGCCCATATGCTTGTCATGAGGTACCCGGGGCCCATGGCACCCACACGCATTGGATGCTGATTGAAGATATTCGCGGCATTGCTGAGTCCAAATGGGAGATTGATGACCTCCTCCTCTCTTAGCCCGATCTCGACTGGCTCAAGACCAAGTCCAAGTCAAACACTAAAAGAAAGAGTTGTTCCTAGACTCGGGCATGTTGAAGATCGCCGCAGCATGTCGACGAGAATCGCTATAGCGTTACGTAGGCCGACCGGCGCAGAGTCGGTTTGGTCCCTAGCCAATCAGATTGGATCCAAGTCGGATAGGGTGAGGTTGCGAAATTCGTTGGCGATGAAGTCGAGGCTCCCGAAGGTGATTGTTTGCCTGAGGAAGAAGTTGATGCTGTCAACTCTGGTGATTGGATCCATCAGGCTTGTTGAAGATGATCTTGCCGATGCACCTACCTGGCATGCCAACTGTCGATGTTTTACACCGGCAATGAGAATATGGGGCTACTCGTGAGACCTAAACTTGATGGATTGCAAAGGAACATGGAACAATTTATACTTGTTTAGGCCCTCGAGATGAGGTAATACCGTACGTTCAGTTGTGTTGTATTGCCTTTGAGGTTTCTCTGTTGAGATTCTGATATATGTTGTTCTCTGCCCTCAGGGGGCGCCCTGCCTCCCATTATATACTAGGGGACTGGGTTAGAGAGTAGGAATCCCAGTTGAACTCCGACCAAGGGATTTCCTTCTACGAATACAACGTGCCCGACTAGGACTATATCCTTTCCTTGTCGTCCAAGGTAATTTATGCTAAGTCCTATTGTATCCCTAATTACAAGGTTAGGCCCATCCTATGTCCGAATGGCCCTAATGCTTCTCATGAGGTACCCAAGGCCCATGGCCTCCACAAAAACATCGACACACAGTCCCACGAGGCCGCAGTCAGACGCACCAACATCCGATCGGTGGCATCGACTTCCGAGGAGCACGAGGAAGTCCCGGCAAAAAAGGCGGCCACGTCAGGAATTTCAGCAGAGTCAGAAACAAAGAAGATCCCCCTAGACTCGACTCCAAATAGGAAGACGATCTCGTCACTTTCCTATAGACGAACGAGGATATATTTGCATGGAAACCTTCCGACATGCCTAGTGTACCAAGGGAGGTGATCGAGCATTCCCTCAACGGCAAGCCAAACACCAAACCAGGCAAACAATGACTACAGCGATTCGCACAAGACCACAAAGATGCTATCCACGAGGAGATCACCAACCTCTTGGCAGCCGGGTTCATCAAGGAGGTCTATCACCCGAATTAGCTGGCAAACCCAGTCTTGGTCCAGAAGAAGAATGGTAAATGGTGCATATGCATCAATTACACCGACTTAAACAAGGCGTGTGGAGGCCATGGGCCCCAAGTACTTCACGGAAAGCTTTGTGGCCACTTGGGTAGCGGATGGGCCCAATTCTATAATTAGGGATAAAATAGGACTCGGCATATGTAACCTTGCATGACAAAGGAAAGGAAATAGTCCTAGCCGGGTACGTTGTATTCTTAGAAGGAAATCCCTTGGTCAAGTCCGACTGGGATTCCTATCATGTAACCTTACCTCTCCAGTATATAAGGGGAGGCAAGGAACCCCCAAGGGTAGAACAATCTTGTCGATGTTCTACACCGGCAATAAACATATGGGGCTACTCGGCGGATGGAAACCTGATGGATTCCAAAGGAACATAGGGAGATTTTATACTGGATCAGGCCCTCGATGTGAGGTAATACCCTATGTCCAGTTGTGGTGTATTTTCCTTTGAGGATGTCTGGTGGTGATTTTGGTGAACCAACTCAACCTGCCCTCAGGGGGCGCCCTGCCTCCCCTTATATACTGGGGGACAGGGTGACAAGGTAGGAGTCCCAACCGGATTACGGTCAAGGGATCTCCTCTTAGAGATATAACACACCCAACTAGGACTGTGTTTTCCTTATCGTACAAGGCAAAGTCTGCTAGGGATTACTATATCTCTAATTACAAGGCCAGGCCCATCCTCTATCCGAGTGGCCCATATGCTTATCATGAGGTACCCGGGGCCCATGGCACCCACAGTAGCCCCTGAGACCTTCATAGTTGAGTCACAGCTGATGCCGGGTGCTCATCCTCCATGGTGAAGTCTTCCCGAGTGCATTGCTCCCGAGTACTCTTTGTCCGAGGGCGTCTTCTTCCCAAGTCCTGCTTCATGTCAGCTGGCAGCGAGGCTATAAAGGGCTTCATGTAGATGTATGAATAGTGTGCGCTGAATAGGCGCACCTATTAGGTGTAGCCCCCGACTTTGTCCTTAATTGTGAAGACAATTAAACATAAAACCAAAGATCTTTAACCTGGTAGTCTTTCCCGAGTAGTACACTACTGGTATATGAGATTCTTCGGTATCATGTCAACTGAAATATGATTTATAGTCTTGCCGAGTAGCATGCCACTCGTATATGGGACTCTTCAGCTTCATGTCAGCCAGAAAGGGGGTTTATAGTCTTTCCCGAGTGGCGTCCCACTCAGAAGTTAGGCTGCTCAGCTTCATGTTAGATGGAAAGAAGGTTTATAGTCTCTCCCGAGTAGTGCACTACTCGGAAGTTAGACTCTTCAGCGTCATGTCGGCTGGAATAATGTTGCTCATGGCAACTGTTGGCCAAGCATGTAGGCCGAGTACCACTTTATGAAATTAAATCCATTGCGTGGTCAGGTGTACTCGAGAAAGATACCTACATCCCCAAATTTAATGAAGACCAGCTTGTGATCCTTATAAGGATATATCCTCGATACCTGGTGGATAAGACAGATACCCAAACACATGTGTTTAGCAATTAGGCCTTCATGAAGCATATCTGTTTACCTCATCGGCTCCTGTTAGTAGCACCAGCGCTATAATTTCAACTCAGCCTGCGGGCGGCCCACATGGAGCATGCTACTGTAGGAACTCATATCTTGGTGGTCCAGCGCCATCTTGTTGACGCCGAAAACCCGCCGGGGGCCGTCCGGCGTCTGGGTGACACGCGAAGGCCTGGGAGATCTGCTTAGCTCCAGTGCAGGTCCTAAAGTCTTGAGGTTCGCAGGCGTGCCAGTCAATTTGACCCTGTAATTGACAAGGAGAAGGGGATGTTAAATTCGTGAGCCAATCGGCTGGAAGCCGGCTTGGACTCATGTCATCGGCCGATGGCCGATACACACTGTAGCACTTATACATCGGCTCAAAACCGATGATGGCAGGAGCAATATCATAATAATACACAAGTATCGTGCTAGCCGATCATCGAGGAAAACCGGCTATAAACTTGATAAAATAAATAGGCATAATGCTTAAGTAAGTAAATCAAATAAACTCTAGCCGATCATGGTTTAGTGTTACTGGTATTGTCGTGAAAGACTCCCGTGCCCGGGCCCTTGCTCCTATCGGTTCCCGGGATCTTCATCCACTGTCCAGGCCCGTACCCGGGTCTTACCCAAACTCGTGCCCGGGATCTCGCCTGGGTCGTGCCCGGGAACCTGCTTATACTTGCGCTTGGATTGGCAGAATGAACTCATCGGCTAGCCCTTAGCCGATCGTAACAATAATGCAGGCAAGAATATGTGATAAGGCGTGCAAAAATATAAATGATAGATAAGTGACAATCCAGCTGACTATAGAACAGAACGATTATAGAATAAGACAATGAATAAATGTAGTCGGCTTCAACAGATAACTTATCGGCTAAGCACTCCGATAACACCATCGCATGACACCTATCGGCTTATCAAGAGTAAGGCTATTATCGTCAGTCTAGTAGATCGGACCCAACCGTTGCAGCACAGACCGACAATGATAACGATACCTCAATGGGCCGATAGATATAATGCGATCGTGATGAAGATAACTTACCAGCTATACACCCTGATAAGACGCCTGCACACAAAGCATCGGCCTAGCAGGACCGACTTATCACTAGCAGTTCAGTAGGTCGGACCCAACCGATGCAGCACGAACTGATGATAAATCGCTCCCAGTAAGCTGATACGATCTATGCACGCATGATGTGATATACCTAATCAATCTATGAGGTCAAACTGAACTGATGCAGCCATAGATAAAGTAAATATATCGTGGTAAGCCGACTACCATAAACCGACTAGAATATCGGACCTAACCGAGGAAGTCCTAGCCGATAGGTAGCCGAGGTGACGAGACTTACCCTCTCGCAGGAGTTTGGACCTAACCGATGCAGCCCGGCTCGAGAAGCAGGATCCCGTCGAAGGGGTGGCGATGCGCCGAAGTTTGTATTGATCGTTGTGATGATTTACAAGGCACCCGGGCATACGTATATATACCCCGAGTTGACATAGTCCTGATAGGACATGATACATGATTCCTATCTATAACAGAAAACGCTAACTAATCCTGACCGGACACGAGGTTAGGTTTCCTAAACATAAACACCTGCCTAACTAACAGGTACAGTAAATAATTGCCAAGTAACGGTCTTCACGGCTCCTTCCCGATTCCGGTCTTTTCTCCGTCAGTTGACTGTAATTTCTCCTTTGACCGAATCTGATACAGGGCCTTACCAAATTTTGGCGTTAACACATGCCCCCCAATTTCGGAGTTCTTCTATAAGACTTCGAAATTCTTTCATGGGCCTCCAAACTTCTCCCACATCGAGGCGGCCCAAGATAGCTCACTTGCCATAAATGTTTGAAACAGTACCAACGGCCTCGATTCCCGCTCGGTTGTCATACCTCTATAAAAACGCTTCGTCTCCTTGCCTTTTTTACGCTTTCACATCACCAGAGTACCACCGCTTCATCTTCCAAATCCTCACCAAGCTCTAGCGAATCCAGACGAGTCGTCGCAACCTTTTTCTCCGGCCGTTGATCCCTGCAACTTCTCCCACTCCCACGATGGCATCGGCATCTGCAATTCCTGAGGTAATCTTTCTGCCCGATTATTTTCTTCCGACCTACAGCCCATGCGAATCCAATCTGCTATGTCCTTCACCTGTTCTTCGTCGTGTTCTTGCTTACTGTAGCATCTTAGAGCCCAGATCTTGATTCCGGCCGCCGATTACCCCAGCTTCTTCTATCATGGCCCCATGGGCAGCGAAGATCCCACCGATTTCATCAGTGCTGAACCCAACGTATTCCCTTCAAGAACTTGGCTATGTTGCAGTCAGTGACTGGTCTAACAGCTTCAGTCATGCGAGCAGATTGCCTGGATGGAGAGATTGGTACATCAGAGTATCGGCTGTGAAGAGAACCCTCTGGGATGAATCACATATTGCCACTGCATTAATCTCTCCCTGGCCGATATGGAAAGGAACGAGCCCCTACTTGCATTGCCTCATACTATTGGTCCGATGCCCTCAATGCCTTCATGTTCGGCATGGGCCGATGACCCCCACTTGCTGGATGTGACCATGCTCACCTGCCTGATACGACGAGCTACATCAACCCCTTCAAACTCCGGTTTAAGCCTGCTCATCGGCTTCAAACAAAAAACATCGGCGGCTGTCCTGGTATATATCTCTCCACAACAAGGGAACTGGACCGGTTGATGATCGGGGAGCACGTCGCTTTTCTGAACTTGCGGTGGAACGGTTCGTCTTTGGTGCCAACCGTCGGCCCGACGACCAATATGCAATGCCTGCAGAGCTTGCCGATAGGAAACAAATTCCGTTGGGGGCACTATCTTCTTGGCGCCACCTACCAGCTGCTTCATCAGGTGGCAACTAAACTATCGGCCGGCCAGCCCGTTGGCCACATTGGGGGCCCTTGGTGGTTTGTACAGCTCTGGCTCAATGTTTACACCTCCAAGGCCATCCCAGAAACTTCTCTTCTCAAGCAATCCTTCCCAGCCGATTACCCAGAAGATCAAGACCCCGTCTACCACCGATGCATCTCTATGGGCGAAGCTGCATCGGCCCTTTCTGGCGCAAATAACCCCCGCTGAAGTTAGTCAGTGTTCAAGGGTTTTATTATGGCTTTACCAGGGAGGCCACTCTTTGGTTTGCTTACAACGACGCATCATCATTCGAGATGCCTTCTAACTTTGACCCACTCAAAGCTCTGAACGATGATGAGTCTAAGGCCATATTCCTATCGGCTATCAGTCCTTGTCTGCTGCCAACTGGTTTTTCTCTGGGCCGAACTCAGCCATCGTATGAGTTCTACCATCCATCGGTCAGCTCCCGTCAATTTGGTCTCGGTCAACTCCCAATAGGCCTATTCTTCATTGATAAACTCCAGGACCGGGGCATAGTTAGCAGCGCCTTGGAACATGATTGGCTGCGGACTTTGACTGATCCCCTCCTTCTAGGCGCCGTCACCGAGGTGTACATCTGCACTGCCAACACCAAGCTTTTTGTCCGATGGTGGTCAGAATGGAAGAAACACTTATTCAGCCTAGCACCCACCTGTTATTGCTCCCGTCTTGACCCCGATTACATCGAATCCGATGAAGAGGTAACACCTGCAAGCTTTAATCGCTTCCTCCAACCAACTCTTATCTCTAATTTTGCAGGCTGCCAGCGTCGAGCCCCCAACAAGAAGCAACAGTGGTCGGCCGATTCTGTATCAACCCTCATCGGCCACTCCAAACCTAGGGCGCGACGCTCCGACTCCATCGGCTCTCCTCAAGGCGCCTCGGCCGCTGGGACCAAAAAGGAAAAAGTTAGCGCATCGCCCCTCCCTGAAGAAACAGAAAACCGACGCCGATGTTGTTGCCACGACGCCATCTTCTCCCCAGACCACATCGGCTCCCTCATCTCCTCAGGTATGCGCCAAGTCTTAACATTATTACTTGCTTTCTCATTTATCTAACCAGCTCCTTGTTCAGCTCGAATCATCGGCTCCAGAACTTCAACCTTCTTCTATCACTCCTCCAAGCCCTGAGCCGATGGCTTCCTCTGCTGCTCCACTCTTGGCACCAAGTCCTCCAGTTGTCGACGAGACCGCTCCTATCCCGTCATCCGATATCGGCTCCTCTAAAGAACACCCTATCCATCCCACTGAAGCCGATGTCACCAGATCTGCCGACGTCCTTCCTCAGGTAACCTTTCTATGCCCATACTTTGCTTCTAACCTTCTATTGATCGCTTTACCCATGCCAACTTTTGCAGTCCTTGGCCGACTTGTTTTCTTTTGACATCGGCAAGTACTTGGAAGCAGAGACGAAAACAGCCACCAGCGCAGCAACCAAACTGTCGTCCCAGCCGATGTGCGCGATATTTATCAAGCATCAACAATCGGCTGACAACCCAATTGATGCGTTGGTGGAAGATTGCGGGCCCTATCCGGCAAGACTTGCAGAAATCGAACATCACCTGCCTGAGTGTCGATGTTTACACCGCAATAATATATGGGCTAGTCGGCGGATGGAAACTCGGTGGATTGCAAAGGAACACAAGGAGATTTATACTGGTTCAGGCCCTCGAGTGAGTAATACCCTACGTCAGTTGTGGTGGTATTCCTTTGAGGATTGATGTTTGCTTCTATGAGCTCGCCCTCAGCGGCGCGCCCTCCCCTTATATACTGGGGACAGGGTTACAAGGTAGGATCCCCCGTCGGATTACAACTAGGAGATCTCCCCTTAGAGATATAACGCACCCGACTAGGACTATTGTCGGCGAAATAGGACTGGGTCCCCATCCGGACGCGAGTCTTCGGCCGCGCAAATACTCCGGAGTCACATTTCGCGCAAGAGAAGACCGGCTACGGCCGCTCTCCCCCAAGTATCAGGGCCCGGGCACTGGCCGGGCCCAGACGCGCATCCCCGCCCGGGGGATGGTCGTCCTGACCCGGGTGCCGATTCCCGACTGGACCGCTCCCGGGCGCCATGCCCGGCCACGGGCCGACTGCCGATGCCCCGGAGCCGATGCCGACTGCCCGGTGCCACTCCCCCGAGCCGATGCGACTGCCGACTGCCCCGGGCCGATGCCCGGCCACGGCCGACTGCCGACTGCCCCGGAGCCGATGCCGACTGCCCGGTGCCGACTGCCCTAGTGCCGACTGCCCCCGATCGCCTCGGCCCCGAGTGCCGCCCCGAGAGCCGATCGCCTCGGCTTGCCGGGCCGAGCCACCCGAAGAACTCTAAGCGGACCAACTCTCCAACTACCGCATTTACGATGAGCGACGGGGCGTGACACAGCTGTCGCCCGCTCCCGTGCAGTCAGAGCCTTTTTGACTACGGAGGCTCCTTCACTGTGCAATTGCTGTTCACAGTCAGAGCCTTTTTGACTTGGAGGCGTGCGCCATCACGTCTCCCCGCTCCATCAACCAAGACGACAGACGACAGACGCTCCGTCACACCCCGTCACATCCTCAAAGTCCCGAAGACTGGCCGCCCGCAGCCGACCTACCCCGGCGTGGACATAGCAGGTGGCAGCAGGCGGAGACGTGCGACAAGACATTGCTTTCTCTCCCTCTTCATGTACTTCGCATTGTGGATTCCCCTCGCCTATAAAGGAGGATCCATGCCACATTTAGAAGGGACGGCTCGCTCTCTCCCAGCTCGACCGGTTCCTGAGCTTTCTTCTTCCTCAGCTCCGGCAGGCGGGCTGAGCTCATTGGTAACACCGCAACCACATTCACCCCTACATAGCATACAACAGGCACAGGAGTAGGGTATTACACCTCCGCCGGCCCGAACCTGTATAAATCCTCCTGTCTTCGCGTGCGCTTTCTTCCTTTTCGGTTCATCCATCGATCCGCTGATACACACTGACGCCGACTTCGCCTGAGAACTACTCCCCTGGCCGAATCTCAAAGGGGGGTCACCCGACTTCCCGCCGTCGAGGTTTCATCCTCCGACAGCTGGCGCGCCAGGTAGGGGGAGTTTCCTTTTCAGGTGACACGCCGACGTCCCCAAGACCGGCGCACTTCATGGCAGGAGGCCATCGTCCCGGACTTCAGCGAGGGGCCCGGCGGCTTCACCCCGCCGGGAGACGTTAGCCTATCGGTGAGCCCGCCACGCTCCCCGTCTTCCTGGGGGAGCACAGCGCTAGCCCGGCGGGCCGGGCCTCCGGCCAACAATGGCCATGGCGACCTCCGCGACGCTGAACCGGATGTTCGGGCTCAGGAGGACGCCGGGGTCACGATCAGCGCAGCGCGAGCGGGCGGCGAACGCTGCCGCAAGTCCTGGGGCCCCCAACCAGGGCCCTGAGAAGATGGTAAAACTTCACGTTCTGCATCACGGCGGAACAGGAGGAAGCGCAGGAAGCCACACTTGCACCGCCGCCATCGGCCATGGTCCGGAGGTGGTGCGCCTTCCACCAGACGGACCGGCACGACCTCACGGAGTGCCGGGCCGTCAAAAAGATGGCCGAGCATCTCAAGCCGGCAGTAGCCCGGAAGTGGTGCCCTGTCCACGAGACGGACTGGCACGACCTCACAGGTGCCGCGCCATCCAGGGCTTGGCCGAGCATGTCGAGCCACCATAGCCCGGGGGTGGTGCGCCTTCCATGACACAGACCGCATGACATCACGGAGTGCCGTGCCGTCCAGAAGATGGCCGAGCGCGTCGAGCCGGCAATGGCCCGGAAGTAGTGCACCGTCCACGAGACGGCCTTGCATGGCCTCACAGAGTGCCACGCCGTTCCAACAGTTGGCCCAAGCGCATCAAGAAGTCCCGGCAGGAGCGGTAGCAGGACAGGCCCGATCGAGGCGGAACGGACGGTCCGATCCCTCGTCGGACGGTACCGATCCCTCGCTGGACGGTACAGCACTACAACGGCGACATCAACCACAACAATGCAGCTCGGCGACCTCGACTTCCTCGAGGAACCAAGGTGGCGCGCTCCGCCCCACGTCACTCGTACCAGCAAGGCCTCAAAAGCGCTATCTTTGGCGGTGAGATCGGGCCCGATCACTCCAGGTTGGGGGTTAAAATCTCCGCCGTGTCTCGCACGGTCGGAATGAAATAAATCTTCCCCCCGTGGGAAGGCCCCTTCCTGGTGATCGCGTTCTCGACCGGGCTCGGTAAGCTGGGAGCATCTTCACAAATTTCATCTATAATACATCCCGTAAGTTCGGTGTGCCCGGGCCAGTGCCGGATTCCTCGAAATCTCGGCGCTGGCCGGGCCCCATGTGTATGCGCTTTCATATAAACAGCATTTTAATATCTTTCCCGGTATCCTCCCTTCCTTCTGTTTCCATGTGTTGCGCTCGTGGCTTCTCATCCCTTGGGGCATAATCGGGCCGCGCCCGTGCGACGGTTGGGGTTCGTGCATTATCATCAGTCCCTACAACGAGTAATCGTATCCGACGTGCTAGGTCCAGGGCGTTGCAAGCTCGCGGGGACCTAAGGGCGCCCTCCGGGAGGCGCCCCGGGTCCCGGCTCCGGCGCCTTGCCTGGCTAGCTTCGGGGTGGTTCTTTCCGGAGGTAGGGGGTGAAATGGTTATGCGTGATCTTTTCCTCCGCACGATCGCGACCCGAGGACGCCATCGAGAGATGATCGACGCCACGATTCGTAGCATGGGACGAACAGGGGAATGAGCCAAATACTCACAAATTCATCGTGCGCAGATTACACCAGTTCCGGCAGGTTTAAGGCAGCTTTCCGAACCTCAACGCGGGCTGCGGAAGCCGGCCTAACCGGCTCCTCCCCGGCAACCGACGGGGCGCCGGATGCTCCGCTGCCGGCGACCCCGCGACCCGATCGTCTCCGTTCCCGCGGCTTCGCGGCGCTCCCTGGCCAATAGCTCCTGGGGGCGCGGAGGTCCCCCGGACCCGGAAGACGAAGGGCCGAGCCTACAGACTGAACCAACTCCGCAAGGTTCGCGCTCGGACGCCGTGGCCCTTGGGGCGACCCCGGGGACTTGGCGCCACGGCGGATCACGGCAGATCGGCCCGGTCCTCGGTGCTCCCGGGGGCGACCGACGCTCCCGGCCCCGGGATCGTGCTCGCAAAGCCATACAGCCACTGACAACATCCAGATATGTAACCTTATCCAAACTTACATACTGCTTAAGTCGTATTCGTCCCTATTTGTATGAACAGCCTAGGTCCCCGGGGCTAGCTGCGGCGCCCGGCCTGACCGCTCCTCCCCGGCAACCGACGGGGTGCCGGATGCTCCGCTGCCCGGTGGCCCCGTCTCCGGTCAAGCTGTTTTCCCCGCGCCTCGCGGCGCTCCCAGGGGCACAGGCGCCCGGGAGCACGGAGGGCCCCTGGACCCGGAAGACAGGAGGGGTCGAAACTACGGACTTGACCGTCCCGCCGGACTCGTCCCCGGGCCCCTCGCAGCTGTCGCGGACCGAGCACCCCGGGCAGGCGGCCGCTCAAAGCCCCTCGAAGGGAACCTGGGCGCGACGACGGTTCACGGCGAGTCGGTCGCGGTACTCGACGTTCCCGGGGGCGAGCGACGCTCCCGGCCCCGGGACCGTGTTCGCAGTGCCACGACGCCCTCCGCAATGTCCAGATACGTTACCTTATCCACCTTTACATATTACTCAATTTGTATTTTTCCCCCGTCGTATGTACAGCCTAGGTTCCAGGACCGGCCACGGTGCCCGGCCTGCCCAGCTCCTACCCGTCCCCCGGCGAGGCGCCGGATACTTTGCTGCCGGGGGACCTCGCGCTCGGTCAGGATCAGACCCTGAAGGGCTCTCGGCGAGTTAAAGGGCTGTCCTCGCTGCACCCCCTCGGTCAGCGACGCCCCCGGGCACGGAAGGCCCCCGGATCCGCAAGACGGAAGGGGCCGGAGCTATGGACTTCATCGCTCCGGAAGGCCCGCGTCCGAATGCTTGCGCCCCGGGGACCGGGTCCCCGGGGCGGGAGACCATCACGATCGCTGCCCCTGGGGACCGAGCTCCTGGGGCAAGCGGCTGTGCCAGGGCCCGGCTAAGGGCCTCGGGCCCGGCGGTAGTTCACGACTGCCGGCTCCCGCCGTCAAGATCGCGCCCGGTATTCGGCACTCCCGAACACCAGCAACCTCCAAACAACACCATAAACCAAGGTAAGAAAATATAAACTTGATCACATAAACATGTAAATATCCCTCTTAGTACAAGACAGGCAAACCGGAGCGCAAGTGCGAGCGCGAGTCCGGGCAAGCCGCTCCCGGTTGATCCGTTCCCGGTTGATCGGCCGCTCCCGGTCGAGGATCTTCTCCCGGTCTCGAGAGTCCGACCGCTCCCGATAGATCGGCACCTCCCGGTTGATCCATTCCCGGTTGATGGTCTTCCCCCGGTCTCGAGAGTTCGCTCGCTCCCGGTTGATCGGCCGCACCCGGTTGATTAGTTCCCGGTTGACCGACCGCTCTCGATGAGATCGGCAGCTCCCACTTGATGGTCTTCTCTCGGTCACGGAGAGCTCGCTCCCTCGCAAGGGACCTGAGCCCGTGCGGATAGGAGCCCCTGGCTCCCGGGCACATAGCTGCTCCCGGTCTCCAGAGCTCGCGCCCTCCCGAGGGAGCCGAGCCCGAGATCCGGTAGAAGCGGTAGTACCCCAAGCGCGATCGAGGCGATTCGGACGGTCCGATCCCTCGACGGACGGTCCGGTTGTAGCGACTCGAACGGTCCGACCCCTATGCGGACGGTCCGAATCCCGCTCCCGAGCCGGAATGGCCTCAATAAGGCGCGAGTACCCGGGCAGCGCCGCGCTCGATAAACGCGGCTCCGGGGAAATCGTCCCAATATGGTCCATGTCCTTACTCGGGCCCCGTACCCGGGCACATATCAATCATACATATCAAATCACATTCCAGTCCGGGGCCTTTGGGTCCCGGGCACAAATTTGAGCCGCGGCACGGGTTCCCGAACCCGTGCCATGGGCCCGACACTGAGGTGCCGAACCAGGGCGGCCTCGCCAAGGCGAGTGCAAGCCTAGGAACGCGACACCCAGAATAGGGCGCGATAGCCCGGACAGCACCGCCCCGGCGAGAATGCGTCCGGAAGGTCGTCTCACATCCCATATTCAAGCCCGGGCCCCCGGAACCCGGCGGATATCAAACCCTATTTCAGTCCGGGGCCCCCGGGTCCCGGACACGTATCCTGCGCAGTACAGCCGGGTCGTCCGGGTCCCGGCCATATCTGATCCCATCTGAATCAACAAGGCGTCAAGCTACATCAGTCCGTGGTGAACCAGGTGCGCCCCGCGTCCCCTCTTTTCTTCAAGACGTGGCCCTGTTCCTGCCCGGGGCTGATCCCGGCCGAGCAACAGGGCCAGGGGCCACTGTCGGCGAAATAGACTGGGGTCCCCCAGTCCCCGGGGACGCGAGGGTCTTCGCCGTGGCAAATACTCCGGAGTCCACATTTCGCGCAAGAGAAGACCGGCTACGGCCGCTCTCCCGCCAAGTATCAGGGGCCCGGGCACTGGCCGGGCCCAGACGCGCATCCCCCGGTCCCGGGGGATGGTCGCCCTGGACCCGGGTGCCGATTCCCGACTGGACCGCTCCCGGGGGCCGATGCCCGGCCACGGGGCCGACTGCCGACTGCCCCGGAGCCGATGCCGACTGCCCGGGTGCCGACTCCCCCGGAGCCGATGCCGACTGCCGACTGCCCCGAGGCCGATGCCTGGCCACGGGGCCGACTACCGACTGCCCCGGAGCCGATGCCGACTGCCCGGGTGCCGACTGCCCTAGTGCCGACTGCCCCCGATCGCCTCGGCCCCGAGTGCCGCCCCGAGAGCCGATCGCCTCGGCTTGCCGGGCCGATCCACCCGAAGAACTCTAAGCGGACCAACTCTCCAACTACCCGCATTTACGATGAGGCGACGGGGGCGTGACACAGCTGTCACCCGCTCCCGTGCAGTCAGAGCCTTTTTGACTACGGAGGCTCCTTTCACTGTGCAATTGCTGTTCACAGTCAGAGCCTTTTTGACTTGGAGGCGTGCGCCGTCACGTCTCCCCGCTCCATCAACCAAGACGACCAGACGACCAAACGCTCCGTCACACCCCGTCACATCCTCAAGTCCCGAAGACTGGCCGCCCGCAGCCGACCTACCCCGGCGTGGACATAGCAGGTGGCAGCAGGCGGAGACGTGCGACAAGACATTGCTTTCTCTCCCTCTTCATGTACTTCGGCATTGTGGATTCCCCTCGCCTATAAAGGAGGATCCATGCCACATTTAGAAGGGACGGGCTCGCTCTCTCCCAGCTCGACCGGTTCCTGAGCTTTCTTCTTCCTCAGCTCCGGCAGGCGGGCTGAGCTCATCTGGTAACACCGCAACCACATTCACCCCTACATAGCATACACACAGGCAACAGGAGTAGGGTATTACGCCTCCGCGCCGGCCCGAACCTGTATAAATCCTCCTGTCTTCGTCGTGCGCTTTCTTCCTTTTGGTTCATCCATCGATCCGCTGATACACACTGACGCCGACTTCGCCTGAGAACTACTCCCCTGGCCGAATCTCAAAGGGGGGTCACCCGACTTCCCGCCGTCGAGGTTTCATCCTCCGACAACTGTATATTCCTTTCTATACAAGGCGAAGTCTGCCGAATCTAGCTATATCTCTAATTACAAGGCTAGGCCCATCCTCTATCCGAGTGGCCCATATGCTTGTCATGAGGTAGCCGGGGCCCATGGCACCCACAGTAGCCCCCGAGACCTTCAATAGTTGAGTCACAGCTGATGCCAAGTGCTTCATCCTCCACGGTAAGTCTTCCGAGTGCATTGCTCCCGAGTGCTCTTTGTCTGAGTGCTGCTTCTCCCGAGTCCTGCTTCATGTCAGCTGGCAGCGAGGCTATGAAGGGCTCCATGTAGATGTTGGAATAGTGTGCACCGAATAGGCGCACCTATTAGGTGTAGCCCCTGACTTTGTGCTTAATTGTGAAAACAATTAAACATAAAGTCAAAGATCTTTAACCTTGAAGTCTTTCCCGAGTAGATTACTACTGGTATATGAGACTCTTCGGTATCATGTCAACAGGAATATGATTTATAGTCTTGCCGAGTAGGGAACTACTCGTATGTGGGACTCTTCGACTTCATGTCAGTCGGAATGTGTGTTTGTAGTCTTGCCGAGTAGGATGCTACTCGTATATGGACTCTTCAGCGTCAGTCAGCTGGAAAGGGGATGTTATAGTCTTTCCCGAGTAGTATACTACTCGAAAATCAGACTCGTCGGCATCATGTCAGCCGGAATGATTATTTATAGTCTTTCCCAAGTAATATACTACTCGAAAATTAGACTCATCAGCTTCATGTCAGCTGGAAAAGGTGTTTTATAGTCTTTCCCGAGTGGCGTCCCATTCGGAAGTTAGACTCTTCAGCTCGTCAGCTGAAGATTGTTTATAGTCTTTCCCGAGTAGTGCACTACTCAAAGGTTAGACTCATCCGCGTCATGTCAGCGGGAATGAGAATTTTATAGTCTCTCCCGAGTAGTGTACTACTCGAAAGTTAGACTCATCCGCGTCATGTCAGCAGGAATAATGCTGCTCATGGCAACTGGTGGCCACGCATGTAGGCCGAGTACCACTGTATGAAAAATAAATCCATTACGTGGTTAGGTGTACTCGAGAGAGATACCTGCATCTCCAATTTTAATGAAGACCAGCTTGTGATCCTTGTAAGGATGTATCCTCGAGACCTGGTGGATAAGACAGATACCCAAACATATATGTTTAGCAATAAGGCTCTCATGAAGCATATCTGTTTACCTCATCGGTTCCTGTGGGTAGCACCAGCGCTATAATTTCAACTCAGCCTGCGGGCGGCCCACATGGAGCATGCTACTGTAGGAACTCATATCTTGGTGGCTGCTACCAAATAAGCCGGCCTGAGCCGACCTATCCAGCATAGCTCTAGAGAAGTATCATCCATCGCATGTCAGGGATGAGTTTTTGGTGTTGGTAACCGCAATCAGCCAGAGAAATCCTTATTCGCAAGCCTTTCCGACTTACGTTCTGGATGCAAACTGGTTGCCACGTAAGCCTGAGTAGGGTATAATGCAGGATCTGCTTGCCCTCCTCAGGTGTGACACAGTGCATGAGAACTCCGGATGCACTTTGACGATATAAGTCTTCTCTGACTTGGGTAAAGCCGAACAAGGTACCCGAACCTTGCATTAGCAAAGGGTTCGGCTGGCGACCCTCATGGGCGTACCCTATCCAACAGAATTATAGCCAAGCTAGGCACCCGAACCTTGCATTAGCATAGGATTCGGCTAGCGACCCTCATGGGGCGTACCCAACCTGACAGAACCGTGACCAAATAAGGTACCCGAACCTAGCATTAGCGTAGGATTCGGCTGGCGACCCTCATGGGGCGTACCCTATTTAGCCGAGTGGTATACAGCCCGACTGGCGCCGGGGGCCGATTGTGGCTCGCATGGAGCGTAGTCGGGGAAGATGACGTCCCGACTGGCGCAAGTACTCGGTGAGTAGCCCTCATGGAGCATCCGAGTGTATTTGGCAGACTTGTCCAGCCCCGAGCGTAGGAGATGGGCTCGTAGCCCTGAGTTCCTGTCACGCGTATCCGGAGCTGGGCCTGCAATATAAAGAATATCGATGAGTAGCATCTGATGATGAAAACAATCATCCGAATTAAATGTTATTTTACAATATATGTAATACGTGTTCTCCCTCTTTTTGATATTAATTTCCTCGAGTAGTTGACCCCTTACGTTTAAGCACTCTGCCCGACTAGTCATAGCCCCTAGCGTCGGGAGTTGGCTCATGCTCTTTCCCAGGCACGCGTTTTGGGTGACTTGAGTTCGTCTTACATGGAGCAGAGTTCACGGATCGAGATTTATGCTACTCGAGTACTTTTGTAATCATTTAAAGAGCAAAAACGGAAAAAAGTAAATGCGCAGCTTGTACACCTATTAGGTGTAAGCGGGCTGTGGGCACTAGCAAGGCCGAGTAAGGAGATGTTTATCAGAAAGCGACTTAGCTGTTCGGTATTTGGGAGTGGGGATGCCATCCTCGTGTTTGAGCTTGTGAGCCCCAAGCATGTCGCTTGTTGTTCTGATAATCTTCAGTTGTTGAAGTCAAAGGCGGTTGTGACCGACTGCCACAATAGAGCCGTCTGACTTGCGTTTGCGATTTCCCAGCTTTAGTCGGGACCGCGTCGTCGGTGTCGTCCCGCTTCTTCTGTCAGGGTGACTTGTTGTCATCGAGGGCCTCGGCAACAGCGTGAGCCGAGTCGGCGTACTTGTTTGCCATGTCGAATAGGGCCTTGACAGAGTTGGGAGGCTTCCGCGTGAATTTGTCGATGAACGAGGTGTCTCTGACTCCTTTTCGAAAGGCGGCGATGATGACCTCGTCCTTGATCTTCGGGATTGAGTTCCTCCTCTCAGAAAACCTCTTGATGAAGTCACGAAGAGACTCGTTCTTCCTTTGGGCAACTGATATAGGTCGTACTCGGAAGATGGCCTCTCGTATGTTCCTGGAAGTTGGTGATGAACCGTTCCCGGAGTTCTCCCAAGAGCCGATTGATCGCTTTGGGAGTCCTGTTAGCCATGTCCTCGCTGAGTCGGCTAGAGCAACTGGGAGGTAGTTAGCCATGACTTTGTGATTTCCCCCAGCTGCTCGGATCGCCAGAGTGTAGACCGTGAGCCAGGACTCGGGATTGGTCTTGCCATCGTATTTGTCGATGCCTGTAGGCTTGAAACTCGACGGCCAGTCGACCTGTTGTAGCTCCTAGGTGAAGGCCGGTATGCCTTCGTCTTCATGAGGACTCCGACCCCGACTACGGCGGCGAAACCGCTCGTGGTGGAGGCCGAAATGCTCGTTCTCGTCTTCCAGTTGGCGTTGCTCGTCTTCTTCTCGTTCGCAGCGCCGAGCATTGGTGTCCTGCCGAAGATCACGCCATAGTTGGCCTCGGAGATCCCAGTTGTCCCGACGGTCACTTCGACGTTGCCGGTTGTTGTTTGGGTTGCCAAGTGACGTTTGGCGTGACTCCGTGTGCAGCCGACTAGAGCCGGCCGCTCGGCGTCGCTTTGAGGTAGACGAGACTGCCATTGGGGATGCCGACCGGTTGGTCGGTATGAGGGTATCGCCCGACTGTTGGTGCTGCTGACATGCAGCAGCGGTAAGCATGGCTTTTATCCTTGCAATCGTCGGGGTGGCCTGGTGATCAGGCCCAAGTTGGACCGTGTCCAGTAGGGTTGCGGCGGCCACGATGTTCTGTTGTGGCGTGACGAAGACGTCATGGTTGCCGACTTTTGTTTGGAGGGTATGTTGCTGAGCGGTTCACCCAGCCCTGCGTAGGCCGTCGTTGCGGGCGTGCAGGCGTCTTGCTTCTTCCTCCTGTTGTTCTCGCAGTCGGCAGGCTTCCTCCTCTTGTGGCTCGTGTCGTCGGCATGATTCTTGAATAGGAGTCGAGCCTCTGGATGCCATGAAAATTTCTCGCGGCGGAGTGAAGCTTGCCGAGCTGGTATCCGACTTAGAGTCGTAGTCCGACTGGAAGTCGGAGTCCGACTGAGAGTCGTAGTCGGAATAGTTGATGGGGGTGATTACCACTCCGACCTCCCTAGATCCGATCTCGAGCGGCTCGGGGCCGTATCCGAGTCGAACTCCAGGGGATCGGGTTTTGCCGCGTCGGACGTAGGTTGTAGATATCCGCGGCGTCGCGAGTCCGAACGGGAAATTGACGATCTCTTCCCTTTCTCGGCCGATCTCGGCCGGGCTCGAAACCGAGTCCGAGTCGAACACTGAAAGGAAGAGTTGTCCCTGGCTCGGGCGTATAGGAGATCGCCGCAGCATGTCGTCGAAGATTGCCGCAGCGTCGTGTGGGCCGACTGGCGCGGAGTCGGCTGGTTCTCGACCGGTTGATCGTGTCCGTGTCGGCCAAGGTGAGATTGCCGATCTGGTCGGCGATGACGTCGAGGCTTCTGAATGCGATTGTATCTCCGGGGGAGAGTTCGCCGCCGTCGACTTTGGTTGCTGGATCCATCGAGCTTGTAGATGTAGATCGCGCCGAACCCCTACCTGGCGCGCCAACTGTCGATGTTTTACACCGGCAATAAATATATGGGGCTAGTCGGCGGATGGAAACTCGGTGGATTGCAAAGGAACACAAGGAGATTTATACTGGTTCAGGCCCTCGATGTGAGGTAATACCCTACGTCCAGTTGTGGTGGTATTCCTTTGAGGATTGATGTTTGCTTCTATGAGCTCGTGCCCTCAGGGGGCGCCCTGCCTCCCCTTATATACTGGGGGACAGGGTTACAAGGTAGGAGTCCCCGTCGGATTACAACTAGGAGATCTCCCCTTAGAGATATAACGCACCCGACTAGGACTGTATATTCCTTTCTATACAAGGCGAAGTCTGCCGAATCTAGCTATATCTCTAATTACAAGGCTAGGCCCATCCTCTATCCGAGTGGCCCATATGCTTGTCATGAGGTACCCGGGGCCCATGGCACCCACACCGAGGAACTTGTTGACGCGCTAACCCCTGCAGCATACCTGGAGTCTCACAGGTTTAAGCTCATCAAGCTTAGACAGCGCATAGCCGATCGTGCTGACCAACAGAAGATCACCGCAGACATCCAAGCCGATCGGCTGCTAGCCCAGACAGAGAAGAAGAGACTTGATGATATGGTTGCTGCCCCCTAAGAGCTCCAATCCAAGCTAGATCAACTAAAGAAGAAGGAAGCCGATTTGCTGGGAGAACTTGAAAAAGTTCGCAAGGACCTCGAAGCCACAGAATCCCAGCTTATCGGCTTACCACAAGCCATCCAAGATCAAGAGGCTAAGATTGCAACGATGGTGCGCCAAGTCATCCATCGGCGCAAGAACTTGAAGACCATCCCAGGCTCTGATGATGATGACATCCGCGCCATTAGTGAAATTGATCAAATCCGTCTGCGTGCAATCGAAACCATTCGAAAATTCTTGTAACTTAACAATTGATGGCCCCTTGAAACATTAACTGCACTGTAATATATCCTGATCGGCTCTGCTGCTAGCTCTTTTGTCCCTTGGTAATTTTTTGTCTATTTGTTCTAAAGGCGATACCAATCGATATCGGCTGTCTTTAGGCAATGCAAAACATTGGCTTTCCGGACTATTTTAGAAACCGGCTATAGTCAACAGATTTAAGAATCGATCCACACGCTAGGGTAGTATTTCTTGAGATATTTTCCATTAAGCGCTTTAGCAAACTCTGCCCCATCAAGATCTTCTAACACATAGGCGTTACCAGGCACACAGCGATTAATCCGGTAGGGTCCTTCCCAATTAGGTGACCATTTTCCAAACTTATTATCTCTGGACCCAATCGGCAAAATCAATTTCCACAGAAGATCTCCCTCGGCAAACGACTTATTCACTACCTTTTTATTGTAATGCCGAGCTGCCCTGGCCTTATTTTCCTTAATCTTTTCCAATGCCCTCAACCGATTCTAAGCCAAATCTTCAAGTTCATCTGTCATTAAGTCATAATAATCATCGGCTGTCAATTGATTCTGCAAAGAAATTCTTCTAGAACCGATGTTAGTTTCCCATGGTAAAACCGCCTCATGTCCATATACTAACTGATACGGCGGCACCCGAGTAGATCCATGACATGCCATCTGATAGGCCCATAGTGAATCGGCTAATGTAGTATGCCATCGCCGTGGCTGCTCATCAATTTTCCGCTTAATCAACTTGATCAAACTCTTGTTAGAAGCTTCTGCTTGTCCATTGGCCTGAGCATAATAAGGCGACGAATTTAATAGCTTAATTCCCATACTGGCAGCAAACTGTTGAAACTCATCAGACACAAAGATAGACCCCTGATCAGTAGTTATTGTCTGAGGAACCCCAAACCGATAAATAATATGCTCCTTTACAAACTCGATTGCTTCCTTGGACGTAACTTTCTTCAAAGGAACCGCCTCTACCCACTTGGTAAAATAATCCGTTGCCGCCAATATGAACTTATGCCCTTTACTTGATGGAGGAAAAACCTGGCCGATCATGTCAATTCCCCAACCTCTGAACGGCCATGGTTTGATGATAGGATTCATAGCCGATGCTGGTGCTCGCTGTATATTTCCAAATTTCTGGCAATCTTGACACCCTTTATAATACCTAAAGCAATCCTCCAGCATTGTCGGCCAAAAATACCCTACTCTTCTCAGCAACCACTTCATCTTATGAGCCGATTGATGAGTCCCACAGACGCCTTCATGTACCTCGCACATAACCACTTTGGCTTCCTCCAAATTCAGGCATCTAAGCAGAACTCCCTCAAAAGTCCGATAATACAACTCCCCATCAAGCAGCACATATTTAGTAGCTTATACCGAATCTTCCTGGAAACCGATTGCGATGGATTTTGCAAGTAATCAACTAACTCCTGTCTCCAGTCATCGGCCTTGTTCTGGATATCAATATCGGCTATCTCAACCTCAACCTGTCTCTTCAACCGATATCCCGAAGCAATCTGTGCAAGATCATTGGCTTCTAAATTCTGCTCCCTGGGAATATGATCTATTGATACTATCTTGAAATCTCTTAACAAATCCGTACACTCCTCATAATATGACCTCAAAACATCATCCCTGCACTCATATTCTCCAGACAACTGTTTGACCACTAATAAAGAATCGCCAATTATCTCTATAACATCGGCTCCGATCTCCTTTAAGAGTTGAAGTCCTTTTAGCACCGCCTCGTACTCTGCTTGATTGTTAGTCCGATAAGGCTTAATTGTAAAAGCAAACTCAAAACTTGCCCCCCGAGGCGATATGATAACTAAACCGATACCAGAGCCATGCTTGCAAACCGATCCATCGAAAAACAAAGTCCATGGGATCGGCTCTACATAGTCTTCGTGAGCCCCTCTGTGTTGCACAATAAAATCAGCCACTGCCTGTCCCTTAATCGCCTTAGCTGATTCATACCTTAAGTCGAACTCTGTCAAAGCAAAAACCCACTTGCCAACTCGCCCTTTCAAGACTGGAGCCGACAATATATATTTGACCACATCGGCCTGGCAAACTACTGTACACTCAGCCGATAGGATGTAATGCCTTAACTTTGTACACAAGAAATATAAACATAGGCATAATTTCTCCACCGCAGGATATCTCGTTTCAGCATCCAAAAGTCTTCTACTCAGATAAAACACAACTCGCTCTTTGCCTTCAAATTCTTGGATCAAAACAGAGCCAATGGACCTCTCATCGGCCGACAAGTATAACCTGAACGACACTCCTTTCTGCGGCGGAATCAAAATAGGCGGGGAACTAAGATAATTCTTGATCTCGTCAAACGCCTTCTGCTGCGCTGCCCCCCACACAAATGCTTGATCGGCCTTCAACTTCAATAACGGCGTGAAAGACTCAATTCTCCCTGATAAATTTGATATAAATCTTCTCATAAAATTAATCTTGCCGATCAACGATTGCAACTCTGTCTTATTGCTTGGTGGCTCTGTAGTCTTAATGGCTCTGATACTTCGCTGACTAACTTCAATCCCTCGCTCATGAACCATAAAACCCAAAAATTGCTCAGCCGATACACCAAAAGCGCACTTATTGGGATTCATTCTTAGTCCGTATTTCTTGGCTCTTTCCAGCACTTTTTTTAGATCGGCTAAATGGCTTTCCTCACTTTTAGACTTGACCACCACATCATCAATATAAATTTCTACCAATAAGCCGATGAGATCATGAAATATATAATTCATCGCTCTCTGATAAGTCGCACCGGCACTTTTCAATCCAAACGTCATTACTACCCACTCATACAAACCGATAGCCCCTGGACACCGAAACGCAGTCTTATGTATATCTTCTTCAGCCATAAAGATCTGATTATATCCCGCATTGCCGTCCATGAAGCTGATAATCTTGTGACCTGACGCTGCATCCACCAACAAATCCGCTATCGGCATTGGGTATTCATCCTTAGGGGTAGCTTTATTTAGATCCCGAAAATCAATACATATCCTCAATTTCCCATTTTTCTTCTCCACCGGGACGATATTAGAAACCCACTCAGCATACCGGCATGGTCTTATAAACTTGGCATCGTACAGCCTTGTGATCTCCGCCTTGATCGGCTCATATAATTCTGCCTTGAATCTCCTTGGAGCCTGCTTGAATGGCCGATATCCTGGTTTAATAGGCAGCCGATGTTCAACAATTGATCGGCTTAATCCTGGCATCTCATGGTACTCCCAGGCAAAACAATCCCGATACTCCTTCAGCAGTGCTATCAATTCCTCTCGTAGTTCAGGACTTAATTTTTTGCTTATGTACGTCGGCCTTGGCTTATCTCCTGGTCCTATATCAATCTCCTCCAAATCATCAGCCGACGTAAATCCTTGCCCCAGTTTCCCCTCGAAGTCTTCAATAGAACCCATCAGAGTAACAATTCAGAGCCAACTTGCTGAATCGGCTGTATCCCCTGGCTAGTTACCTTAAGGTAATCTCCTTCCCATACTTTTCCGGATAGGCAGTCAACATCGTCGGCTTCCCAGACTGGTAGATCGGTCATTGCGATGTTGGTCGACCGATCTGCTAGAACCATCTCGACTTGATCTCCCTGCCATTGTATTAAACATTGATGCATCGTCGAGGGCACGCAACAGTTCGCATGAATCCAGTCCCTGCCAAGAAGTAAACTATATGATCCCTTCCCGTCAATGACGAAAAACGTGGTAGGTAATGTCTTACTCCCTACTGTCAGCTCCACGTTTAATACGCCCTTTGCTTCTGATGAATTCCCACCGAAGTCTTTTAGCACCATATTTGTCTTGATCAGATCTTCGGCAGTCTTCCCCAACTTCCGAAACGTGGCATGAGGCATGAGATTAACCGCGGCTCCTCCATCAACCAACATCTTTGTCATTGGCTTCCCATTTACGTAACCCTTGATGTATAACGGCTTTAGGTGCCGATGCTCTGACTCCTCAGGTTTATCAAATATGGCCTGATCAGATTGTAACGTCAGTTGAGCGAAAACCTCCTTATCGCCTTCTTCATCTGATGAAAGCGCTTTATACTCCCAAGGCAAAAAGAACACCATATTTACCGGTGCTGATGCGTCCTCATCGTCCTTCTTCTTCACTTGCCAAACTTGTTTAGTCTTCTTGTGACGATGATCGGTCTCTCCCTGATCTTGACTCTGTTCTTCCTGTTGCTCTCGGTGTCGTAAACGTTGTGCCCTCCTCTTCTGATTTTTCGTGAATATCCCACTAGGGCACCATTGAGGATTCTGAACTTGTTTCTCACATAATCCCTCTTCATCTTCTTCAAAGCACTCTTCATGGACTGGCCCTAATCGGCTATGAACCGATGCTTTTTTCCCAAGCGACCGATCCCGCGAAAACTCCTGCTGGCGATCATGCCGATTCCCTGCACTGCTGCACTCAGGGTAATTTCCAGTTGATGGCAGTCTCATTCCTTGATCCCAGCAGAATCGGAAGAACGGGCAATCCCAATGCGGATTATATTTCTCCGACTCATCCCTCTGTTCCTCATGTCTTGAATATCTTTCTATCATGTCCGATGAAGTAACACTTGATTTATACTTTTGATGTCTTGCTCCATTGGCCTGATCTCTTGATGATGATCCCGCGTAAACCATGTTCACGGGGA
Source organism: Oryza meyeriana var. granulata (assembly GCA_003991445.1). NCBI lineage: Eukaryota > Viridiplantae > Streptophyta > Magnoliopsida > Poales > Poaceae > Oryza > Oryza meyeriana. The sequence goes on from RYFJ01000901.1 coordinate 96,204, forward strand.
ACAGGTGCCCATCAATCTTCATCGGCTTCTTGTCTTCAAACTTGATTCTGCCCTGTTCGACAGCCGAATGAATTTGTTGCCGAAAAACCTTGCACTCGTTAGTATGATGCGACATAGTGTTGTGCCACTTGCAATATCTTTTCTTCTTCAGTTCTTCGGCTGATGGGACCACGTGATTTGGCGGCAGTTGTATCTGCTTCTCTTGTAACAGCAAGTCAAAGATTTTATCGGCCTTGCTAATATCAAAATCATACCGCTCCTCCTTGCCAATATCTTTGACCCATGGGCATGATACTAATCTCTTGTTCCTAGTCCACTCCGCCAACCCAACTTCGGCATCGGATCCCTCATCGTCTGAGTCCGATGAGTAAACTTGCATCTGGGCAACTCGTCTTTGAAATTTTTCCTTCTTCGCTTCCTGAAATCGGCTTTCATGAGCCGATACCCTCTGTACCAGATGCGCCAAGGATTCGAACTCTTGGGATGAAAATCTCTCTCTGATCAGCGCCAAGAGTCCCTGGAAAGCCAAATCGGCCAGCTGCCCATCGCTCAGGTTCAGACTGTAACATCGGTTTTTAACTTCCCGAAATCGCTGAATGTACTCCGGTACCGTTTCATCTGTCCGTTGCCTAACCGAAGTCAAATCTGTCAGCTTCATCTCATGGATTCCAGCAAAGAAATACTTGTGAAACTGCTTCTCTAGATCGGCCCACCCCCGAACCGAATTCGGTGGTAATGAAGAGAACCATGCGAAGGCCGACCCTGATAAGGACAAGGGAAAAAATCTGACTCTTAATGCTTCCTCAGCCGATGCCTCTCCGCACTGTGCTAGGAATCGGCTAACATGTTCCACCGTAGATGTATTATCTTGCCCTGAGAACTTAGAAAAATCCGGGACCCTGTATCGGTGTGGTAACGGGACCCTGTCAAACCACTCGGGATATGGATGCCGATACATAAACGTCCGTTCTCTGGGCTTCATCCCAAACTGTTCCCTCATTATTTCCTCGACTCGTACCGATAAGTCTTCTTCTCTTGGATTCTCCTGTTGATACTGTATCGGTGGAGTTTGTTGCCGATTCTGCCTATTATACTCCCTCTGATAAGTATCTGGATCGACTCCGCCTCCTGGATAATTCTGCTGATATCCTCCATAGTAGGCAGTCCGATGGTACCCAGCAGGAATATCTTGTTGCCCCCCAGCCTGGTTCTGTGTAAACATATGCTCTGGTATATCTCTACTGATGTTGTAAGCAATCTGAGTTGGTTCAACCTTCAGTGGGAGGTAAACAGGGCCCCGAGTTGGTTCTTGGGCAATTGATCCATCAACGGTCTTCTTGATGAGGTTATGTAATGTATTTACCAAGATCCCCGACTGATTAATAAGCGCGTGGTGTATAGCCTCATTGACCATCTCCTGCAAAGGTTTAATCGGTGGGCTCTCGGGTTGTGTATGGCTCGATTCTCCAACCAATACTGGCTTCGGAAACTGGGTTTTCTGAATCGGCCCTTGTCGTGTCATGCTGAAGGACTCTAAACACAGCTTCTGAAAGTTAGCCATAGTTTGCTCAATCTGTTATTTCTGCTCTTCTGTTAAATCCTCCATGTTGACTGGAATTACATTGTCTGTCTTGATCTCTTTCCTAGCCATGTTGCAGGTCTGATTGTCAAAACTTTGCGTTGAAACCTTGGGTTGAAACTTCGTGTCCCACTGGGCGTGCCAAAAGAGTGTTGACGCCGAAAACCCGCCGGGGGCCGTCCGGCGTCTGGGTGACACGCGAAGGCCTGGGAGATCTACTTAGCTCCAGTGCAGGTCCTAAAGTCTTGAGGTTCGCAGGCGTGCCAGTCAATTTGACCCTGTAATTGACAAGGAGAAGGGGATGTTAAATTCGTGAGCCAATCGGCTGGAAGCCGGCTTGGACTCATGTCATCGGCCGATGGCCGATACACACTGTAGCACTTATACATCGGCTCAAAATTGATGATGGCAGGAGCAATATCATAATAATACACAAGTATCGTGCTAGCCGATCATCGAGGAAAACCGGCTATAAACTTGATAAAATAAATAGGCATAATGCTTAAGTAAGTAAATCAAATAAACTCTAGCCGATCATGGTTTAGTGTTACTGGTATTGTCTTGAAAGACTCCCGTGCCCGGGCCCTTGCTCCTATCGGTTCCCGGGATCTTCATCCGCTGTCCGGGCCCATACCCGGGTCTTACCCAAACTCGTGCCCGGGATCTCGCCTGGGGTCATGCCCGGGAACCTGCTTATACTTGTGCTTGGATCGGCAGAATGAACTCATCGGCTAGCCCTTAGCCGATCGTAACAATAATACAGGCAAGAATATGTGATAAGGCGTGCAAAAATATAAATGATAGATAAGTGACAATCCAGCTGACTATAGAACAGAACGATTATAGAATAAGACAATGAATAAATGTAGTCGGCTTCAACAGATAACTTATCGGCTAAGCACTCCGATAACACCATCGCATAACACCCATCGGCTTATCAAGAGTAAGGCTATTATCGTCAATCTAGTAGATCGGACCCAACCGTTGCAGCACAGACCGACAATGATAACGATACCTCAATGGGCCGATAGATATAATGCGATCGTGATGAAGATAACTTACCGGCTATACACCCCGATAAGACGCCTGCACACAAAGCATCGGCCTAGCAGGACCGACTTATCACTAGCAGTTCAGTAGGTCGGACCCAACCGATGCAGCACGAACTGATGATAAATCGCTCCCAGTAAGCCGATACGATCTATGCACGCATGATGTGATATACCTAATCAATCTATGAGGTCAAACTGAACTGATGCAGCCATAGATAAAGTAAATATATCATGGTAAGCCGACTACCATAAACTGACTAGAATATCGGACCTAACCGAGGAAGTCCTAGCCGATAGGTAGCCGGGGTGACGAGACTTACCCTCTCGCAGGAGTTTGGACCTAACCGATGCAGCCCGGCTCGAGAAGCAGGATCCCGTCGAAGGGGTGGCTATGCGCCGAAGTTTGTATTGATCGTTGTGATGATTTACAAGGCACCCGGGCATACGTATATATACCCCGAGTTGACATAGTCCTGATAGGACATGATACATGATTTCCTATCTATAACAGAAAACACTAACTAATCCTGACCGGACACGAGGTCAGGTTTCCTAAACATAAACACCTGCCTAACTAACAGGTACAGTAAATAATTGCCATGTAACGGTCTTCACGGCTCCTTCCCGATTCCGGTCTTTTCTCTGTCAGTTGACTGTAATTTCTCCTTTGACCGAATCTGATACAGGGCCTTACCAAATTTTGGCGTTAACACATCTGTCTAGGCCCAAGCCCATTTAGTCGGCACAGGCTCTATAAATAACAGGGAGAGAGAAAAAGATTCGTTCATCATCCCCAAATCAGCCAATCGTTTCATCTTCCGTCTCTGTGCCCAAATTTCGCCTTTTGTGTGGCGCCTCCCGACTAGGTGGAAGGCCACCATGTGCATACTGCACCCGATCCCAGGATCAGTAGTCGGGTATGCACAACAATGATACAACACAGAGTTACAATAATACATAAACAGAGTACTTACATATACGTACAAGGAGATCCATCCAGGACAGACCCGGGATGGGCAAAAATGATCAACAGGTAAACTAGCGTGAACAGCAAAACAGGGCGGAAGCTGGACAAAAACTACTCCACAGGCTCGGTTGGGAACTAGGCTCGAAACCTTCAGAGGTCTTCGTAGTCGGCCTGGTCTTGGAGGAACTCGGCAGCAGTCGGATCTTCGTCTTCTTCTCCAAAACCTACTATACATATATATGAACAAGGTGAGTACTTTCGTACTCAGCAAGCCGGGAAAGATGCCATGTCGGTCAGATAGAAAGGCTAAGGGTTTATGTGCGAAAATTAGCCTTACGAAACATTTTTCTTTGCAAACACTAGTGAGATCCAAATTTTAGTTGTCAGAAAGAGGCTCACGCCTCAATCCATTCCGCAAGTTGCTTTTCAACAACTCGCCAATTAAAAGAATCATCTTATATATCATCTTTTACTTCGCATTAACTGGTCCTGTATCTCCCGAGTAGCTACAACCACTCGTTGACCCTGAGACTCGGCTACAACCAAATCTCAGCTGTGGCACTTGATGCCCGCTACACTGGCTACAACCAGTTAGCTAAACCGCCGCCCTGGCTACAACCCGGGGGCTCGAACACTGCTGCCCTGGCTACAACCCGGGAGCCTGTTCATGGCACTAAATGCCCGCTAGGCTGGCTACAACCAGCTAGCTAAGTCGCCGCCCTGGCTACAACCCGGGGGCTCGAACACTGCTGCCCTGGCTACAACCCGGGAGCCTGTTCATGGCACTAAATGCCCGCTAGGCTGGCTACAACCAGCTAGCTAAGTCGCCGCCCTGGCTACAACCCGGGGGCTCGAACGATGCTGCCCTGGCTACAACCCGGGAGCATGTTCATGGCACTAAATGCCCGCTAGGCTGGCTACAACCAGCTAGCTAATCGGCTTCCCTGGCTACAACCCGGGAGCCTGATCAATCTGCTGCCCTGGCTACAACCCGGGAGCACGATCAATCCGTCTTCTGGCTACAACCCGAAGACATCTGTACAACTGCCGCCCTGGCTACAACCCGGGGGCATGATCTTCATCCTGTTTACTTTTCAATCACTTGATTATGGTGCTTAACACCCCGGATCACACAGATCCGTTTCTGGCCACACAGGCCTTCCGTTTGCCCACTCGGCAAACTCTGGTCACGGTTCCCTTTCCATCAAAACGCTTTCACAAATCACTGGCAAACAAATCTACGCTGTGGGAAACACCTTAATGATAATACATAGCCAAGCCACACAGGCACTGTCTCTGTACATCAAGATTTTCACAACTTTATTTGTTTCGCAAACACGCCGATACACAGAGTACCGGGTTTTCCAATCAGTTTAGTAAAAACCAATGTTTTTCCCAACGACAAACAACGTTGCAGAGCTAAGCCATTCTACTCGGCATCGTATCCTCAGATAGGATGCTAGCGTGCCATTTGTGGGGCTCTCAAGGGAGAAATATAACAACATCCTACCAAATAAGTGCTACTACTGGGCGGGTCCATCGGTTTGCGCTTGCATAACCGAGGCCAACAGTTTAAAAAGGTGTAGACTAAGTATGCATATATTTTCCAAACAACATAGTTTTGCATATATGGGAAACAATATGATCAAAGAGGCTTGCCTTGTTCCAAGGAGGGGTCTTCTTCGGCGAAGGCGGCTTCTGGATCGTCCACCGGTTCAGGTTCTGAACAAGCAGAAAGAAACACCGATGAGCAGGAGGGTTAAAACACCAAGAAAAGGATCAAGAAGTAGTCGGCTGCAGAAAAGGTGGCAGTCGGCTGAACAAGGCTTGCGAACCAGACGACAGAGCTCCAAAGCTTGAGAGGATGAGAACTCAACAGAGCTGGAGCTGGCCGGTTTGCAAAACATAGGAAAAAGGAGCATGGATGGCTCAATATATAGCCGGCGTGCAGGGGTGAGGCACGGTGAAGCTGGCAACGGCTAGGGAGAAAAAGTCAAGGTGAACTGACAAAGGATTTGATGTCCACGCAGGGATTGATTTGGGAGTCCGGCGTGGTCAGGGAGTTGGCAGGCACTGCAGCTGCGATGAGACATTAAGGTCAAGGCTAGGACAGGTTGGAGAAATCTCACTGACAGGGCTTCGGACTGACCACTGGTCCAACAATGCAGTAGGTTATTGTCCATCGGTCCAAGCGGTGCTGCGGGCAGGTGAAAACTGATTCTTCTCCACTTCGGTAGTCGGCATCCAATGGGTGAGTGCAACTCGGGGGGGACAGGGAAACATCAGGTCTCAACAAGGTAGTCGGTCACTACACAGCGCTTACTCGGCAGCAAGGAGATCCGAGTAAGACAGGGAAAAAAGGGTTGGATACAAGGACTGAGTAGCAATCTACTCGGCTCAAGGGAGAAGGTAGTCGGCTGGCTGGAAGAAGGAAAAACGGAGGCACAGCTGACAGGACAGGAGAAGATTAAGATCCCGAAAACAAGTCTCAACAGGGAAAAGGAAAACGGGTCGTTACATTTTGCTCCACTAGGGTTAGCTGCTGCTACTGTTCCCTGCTCAAACTCAGGCAATTCCAATCTGCTTCATCTGTTCCATGCCCCCAATTCACTTTTCCCCCAAATCTTTCCGCTCCCAACCATGCCGAAAGCTTCTGATCTCGCGGGTGCACCGGGGAATGCCTAGCCAACTTCGGTTTGCGGCTCGGTGAAACTAAGGCTGCCGGAGAGTCAATTGAAGTTGCCCAGTCAGGAGGTGATCCGTTGGTGGCCGGCTAAGGGTGAGTTGGTCCCAAATCCCCAATCTGGTGAAACAGTAGTTTTTGCCTCCATTTTAATTTCTTCAGGCATTGTTCCACATCAAACCCCAGCCCTCCAAAAATAATATCAATGTGATTGGGGGGGCTGGTCTCCAGTTGAGGAGTGATGGGAAGAAAACATATTTTGATCTCCCCTTGAAATCTTCCTTGAAAGGCTGGCACAAGGAGTGGTTCTATTGTGCAGATCTGGTTCCCTCCTTGCGTCCATTCACTAGCTTGCCGCCGGTAGTTTTACCAAGTTGGTCGGCAGATCCAACCTTTGAGGAGATGCGGCAAGTGCACCAATTGTTGGAAAAATTAGATGACCTTAAGAAAGCTGGCCTGACTGGACCTTGGGTGGCCCGCCGTTTCCTGACTCGGCACATCCAGCCGCTGAAGCTGAGGAGCGTGTTCGGCTGGACCTTCAAGGGCAAAAATGACCCTGACCGAGTAAGCAATGAGTCGGCTGACAAGCGCATGGTGACCGAGACCCTATTCGGTTACTTCTCGAAAGGGGTGATCGCGACCGAAGACGATAATCGCTGGATCGCGGCCTATAGCTTCATTCGGCCCCGTACCAAGGTAATCTTTATCCTTCTTCTGTGATGAATGCCTGTGGACTTGTATGTATGATTGCCCGGCATAGTGTGATGTATTTTGTTGATTCTTCTGTAGTGGTGTGAGGAGTTCGATGAGGACTCCCGCCCGTTGTCAGCTATCAAATCAAAGAAGAGGCCGAGGAGCCCTCCTGCTGACCAGCCCGACCCCAAGAGAGCCAGAAAAAACATGTTTTATATCGAGGCGAGGGGGCCATGACCCCGCGTGTTGTGGTTGGAGGCCTGAAGATAAAGGACACCACCGCCGCGGCGCCCAGGCGATCAAGTCCCATGTTGGGATTAGTACGGCCGAGCTCGATGCTGCCAAGCCAGGCGAAAGCGCCACCAAGTACGTGGTCCGAGCAGGCGCCGCCAAGCATACGGGTGCCTGAGTCGGCCACGCCACCGATAGGGTCACCTCCAGTTGCCACGCCACCGCCGACTGCTTCGCCGACCAGGCCAACAACCGAGCGCGGCGCTCCACAGGGACCCGGATCACCCGGCGGGAGACTGAAGTTCTACAAGAGGTACGCTGCTCCGGATCTTCTGAGATTCCTGTCTGTTGCAGTGGTACTTTGATGTCTGTCTTGTGATGCAGGAAGCGTGCCGACATCGATCTCAAGGAGACCGCTCCGACCGCTCCCCTTGAAGAGCCCGCCCCAGCCGAGCCGGCGCCCGCGAGCACACCCGCTGAGCCAGAGGCCAGCCCAGTCACAGAGACTGAGGTGGTCCCGATTGCGGGGCCGCAGTTGCCGCCTGACCAAGAGGCAGTTACTGAGGCTGCTGCCCCAGCCCTTGAGTCGCCGCCCGCTGTAGAGGTCGCTGCTGGAGCCCCCGAGTTGATGCCCGAGGCCGCGGGGGACGCCGGCGTGGGGGCCGGGACCCTGTCGCTGTCGTGGTCATCGTCATCGTTGTCGTCGCTGCCGCCGGAGATCCCGAACCTTCCTCGGATTGAAGCTCCTCCGCGTAGGCTCCCTCGGACGTTCACCTGGACGACGGCTGATGGAACCGTGAAAAGTTTCAAGCTTGATGAGGCCACGGCGAGAAGGGAATGCGAAAGCTTGCTTCGCGCCGCCATCACCGGGTCCCAGGGAGTTGGGGTATAATTCTCGTGGCAGAGTCATGGTGGTCTTCTTGTTTTGACGTCTGACTCCACTCTTGACTTATTCTTTCCCTGAGCAGAAGCTTGTCGATCGCAATGAGGAGATGACCGAGATCCTAGTCGAAATGGCCCCCCATCTCGCAGAATTACAGCAGCTCCGGGCGTTGAAGGCCGAGATGGAGGAGCGCCACGCGGGGAGGGTGTGGGTGCCATGGGCCCCGGGTACCTCATGACAAGCATATTGGCCACTCGGATAGAGGATGGGCCTAGCCTTGTAATTAGAGATATGGTAACCCTCGGCAGACCTTGCCTTGTACAATAAGGAATATACAGTCCTAGCCGGGTACATTATATCTCTAAGGGGAGATCTCCTAGTTGTAATCCGACGGGGACTCCTACCTTGTAACCCTGTGCCCCAGTATATAAGGGGAGGCAGGGGGTCAAGCTAGGAGGGGGAGAGATCGTCAATCTCCCACATGGACTCGGCAATACCGCGGATATACATCTCATGCGGCAGACCCGATCCCCCACGGTTCAGTTTGGATGCGGCTCAGAGTCGCTTCAGATTGGATCTAGGGAGGTTGGAGTCGTTCTTACTCCGATAAACTACTCGGACTCCGACTCCAAGTCGGACAACGGTTTGAACACTAATTCGGACTCTAGTCTAGCGAGTTTCCTCCTCCCCCGCGAGATCTTCATGGCTTCAACACCACCACCCGAGGTGCGCCGACTACAAGAGGAGCAACAGGAGGAGGCGCGCCGACTGCGACAACAGGAGGAGGCTGACCGTGAGGCTCGCAACGACAGGCTATGCAAGGCTGGGCGAGCCGCTTAGCAGCAGATTCTTCAGACTAAAGTCGGCGACCACGATGTCTTCGTCACGCCACAATAGAACGTCGTGGCCACTACAACCCTGCTGAACACGCTCCAGCTCTGGCCTGATCACCAGGCTACCCCGACTATCGCCAAGATCAAGGCGATGATCACAGCTGCGGCCTGCCAGCAGCAACAGCAGTCGGGCGACACAATAGTACCGACTAACCGGTCGGGATCTCCAGCGGCGGGTTCATCTACATCAGCGCGGCGTCGGGCGGCCGGCTCAAGTCGGCCACATGAAGAGTGAAGGCAAACGTCACTTGGCAACACCAACAACGACAACCGGCAACGTCACCAGTATGACCCCCCGCCCAACCAAGATCTCCGAATACGCCTACAACACGACCTCCGCCACACCATTAATGCCCGACACCACGAACGAGAAGACGACGAGCGCCACCGACTGGAGGACGAAAATGAGCGTTTCGGTCTTCACCACAAGCGGTTTAACTGCCGTGATCGGAGCCGGAGCCCTCACGAAGATGAAGGCGTTCTAGCTTTCACCCACGATCTACAGGACATCGACTGGTCGTCGGGCTTCAAGCCTACAGGGATAGAGAAATACGACGGCAAAACCAACCCCGAGTCCTGGCTCACTGTATACACCCTGGCGATACGAGCTGCCGAGGGTGACCACAAAGCTATGGCTAACTACCTCCCAGTCGCACTAGCCGACTCGGCGAGGACATGGCTGACAGGGCTCCCAAGGCGGTCGATCGGTTCCTGGGGAGAACTCAGGGAACGGTTCATCACTAATTTTCAGGGAACCTACAAGAGGCCCTCTTCTAAGCACGATTTATATCAACTACATCAGAAGAAGAATGAGTCTCTACGTGATTTTATTAAGAGATTCTACGAGAAGCGCAATAAGATCCCAACGATCAGAGACGAGGCTGTCATCGCCGCCTTCCACAAGGGAGTAAAGGATGCCTCGTTCATTGCAAAGTTCACTCGAAAGCCACCATCCTCGGTCTAGGCTCTCTTTGACATGGCGAACAAGTACGCCGACTCGGCTGAAGCGGTCACAGAGGCCCTCGATGAAAAGAAGGAGCCCCGATAGAAGGACCAAAAGGCGAAACCTGACAATGAGCCATCAAACAAGTCTGGCAACCACAAGCGGAAGTCGGACAACGAGGTGGCCAACATGGAGCGAACTCGGTCGTGCCCCCAACAGAACAACGACTACCAGAAAGTCATGAATGGGCCTTGCCCCTTCCACCCCAAAGGCAAACACGTGGCCAAAGACTGCTTCATGCTCAAGAAGTTTGCTTCCGAGCAGGCTTCACCATCTGGCGCCGAGAAGGGCAAAGACAAGCCAGATCAAGACCCGGCTGATGATTTTCAAGATCCTCAAGCCGAGCTCAACCACATCTTCGGAGGGCCCTCTGCTTATGAGTCTAAGCGCAAGCAGAAGCTAACAGCACGCGACGTCAACACAATTTCTACAGCAGACACCCCCAATACTTGCGCTGGTCAAAGACGTCAATCATGTTCACCCGCGTAGATCACCCAGATCGGGTCTCACACCCGGGGTTCTATCCACTCATCCTAGACTCGGTCATGAAGAACATCAGACTGAAGAAGCTTCTAATAGATGGAGGCAGCACACTCAATATCCTATTCGCCAAGACTATGGATGAGATGAAGATTCCTCCTTTAGATCTACGGCCGAGTACGGCGCCCTTCCACGGGATAATTCCTGGCCTGTCTTCAACACCACTCAGGCAGATTACCTTGCTAGTTACTTTTGGCACGCGAGATAACTTCTACACAGAAAACATCTGCTTTGAGGTCGCCGACTTCGAGACTGTGTACCACGCGATACTCGGACGGCTAGCGCTCGCCAGATTCATGGCGGTACCGCACTATACATATATGGTGCTTAAGATGCCAGGGCCAGCAGGAGTCCTCTCCCTCCGCAGTGATGTCAAGCAAGCCTTCACCTGCGACAAGGAGAGCTGCGAATTGGCTCAATCACAAGAGGCGGCAGTCGGGTGCAACAGCATTCGGCAAGCCGTCACAACTGAAGTCGAGGAAGACCCAGTCTGGCCAAAAAAGCAGCAAAGTTGGGAATTTCAATGGACTATGACACGAAGAAGATCCCCCTAGACCCTTCCGATGCCTCCAAGACTGCTCTAGTCGGGACCGAACTCGACCCCAAATAGGAAGACGCACTTGTCACCTTCCTCCAAGCTAACAAGGATATCTTCACGTGGAAACCGTCTGACATGCCGGGCGTACCAAGGGAGGTGATCGAGCACGCCCTCAACGTGAAGACAGACGCCAAGCCAGTCAAGTAACAATTGCGGCGCTTCGCTCAAGACCGTCAGGATGCTATTCGGGAGGAGATAACCAAGCTTCTCGCAGCTGGGTTCATCAAAGAGGTCTATCACCCGGATTGGCTGGCAAACCCAGTTCTGGTCCGGAAGAAAAACGGTAAATGGCGCATGTGCGTCGACTACACCGATCTCAACAAGGCGTGCCCTAAAGACCCATTTGGTTTGCCAAGGATAGACCAGGTGGTGGATTCAACTACGGGGTGCGACCTTCTCAGCTTTCTCGACTGCTACTCGGGATATCATCAAATCAGTTTGAAGGAGGAGGACTGCCTCAATACGTCTTTTATCACGCCGTTTGGTGCGTACTGCTACATCACTATGCCATTCAGTTTGAAAAACGCTGGCACAACATATCAACGTGCAATTTAGCAGTGTCTACAAACTCAGATCGGGTGCAACGTGGAAGCCTACGTCGATGACGTGGTGATCAAGACCAAGTCCAAAGACGGCCTCATCGCTGACATGGAAGAAACCTTCCAAAATCTTCGAAGATTCAAGATGAAGTTGAACCCGGAAAAGTGCGCCTTCGGTGTGCCATCCGGCAAGCTACTCGGCTTCATCGTCTCACATCGCGGCATCGTGGCCAACCCGGAGAAAGTCAATGCAATCATGAATATGGCACCCCCGACTAACCAGAAAGACGTCCAGAAGCTGACAGGCTGCATGGCGGCACTTAGCTGGTTTTTCTCCCGACTGGGCGAATGGGGTATGCCCTTTTTCAAGCTATTGAAGAAAGCAGACAATTTCCAATGGACTCCCGAAGCCCAGCAAGCCTTCGAAGACTTCAAGCAGTTTCTCACATCACCCCTGTGTTGGCATCACCAATGCCCCAAGAACCGCTAATGCTATACCTGGCGGCAACTTCTCAGGTGGTCAGCACGGTGCTGGTGGTCGAGCGATCCGAATAGGGTCACATCCAAAAAGTCCAACGGCCAGTCTACTTTGTCAGCGAGGTCCTTGCCGACTCGAGGACGAGATACCCGTAGGTCCAGAAGCTACTCTATGGCCTACTCATCACTGTTCGGAAGCTGGTGCACTATTTTCAAGCACATCAAGTCACGGTGGTCACATCGTTTCCACTCGGGAACGTCCTGCATAACCGCAAGGCCACTAGCCGAATCGCTAAATGGGCACTCAAGTTGATGGCGTTTGACATCACCTTTCAGCCACGGATAGCAACCAAATCACAAGCTCTAGCCGACTTCGTGGCCGAGTGGAGAGAAGTTCACATGCCTGCATCAATAGCGAAGCTAGAGTACTGGACTATTTACTTTGATGGTTCTCTACGGATCGGTGGGGCCGGGGCAGGAGTCGTACTGGCGTCCCCCACCGGTGAAAAACTGAAGTACGACCTACAAATCCACTTCCCGGATTCCCACAACGTCGCTGAGTACGAGGCACTCATCCATGGGCTCCACATAGCTATATCACTCGGCATCCGTTGACTGGTTGTGCGAGGAGATTCCCAACTCGTGGTAAACCAGGTCATGAAGGACTGGACATGCCTCGACGACAACATGGTGGCATACTGTCAGGAGGTCCGCAAGATGGAGAACAAGTTTGACGGGCTGGAGATAACACACGTCCTACGACAATACAATGACACTGCAGACGAGCTGGCAAACATGGGATCCAAGCGGGAGGCGGTCCCGATAGGGATCTTTGTCGAGCAACTCATGGAGCCATCAGTCAAGAAGAAACTGGCACCAGAGCAGTCAGGAGCCGAACCAACCCCAGTGACAGACGAGGTGCTGCACATATGTCAAGACTGGCGGACTCCTGTTCTCAAATTCCTCCTGGACGATGAACTCCCAGAAGATCGCAGCGAATCTGAAAGAATCAAACGTCGAAGCAAGAGTTTCTTAGTCGTCGGAGAAGACCTGTACCGAAAAAGTGCATCTGGGGTCCTCATGCGCTGCGTCACCACCGAGGAGGGCAAGCAGATCCTGCACTTGATCCACTCGGGCATATGTGGCAACCACGCCGCATCCAGGACGTTAGTTGAAAAGGCTTACCGACAGGGATTTTTCTGGCCAACAGTAGTAACAGATGCCAAAGACATTGTTCGCACATGTGAGGGCTGCCAGTTCTATGCAAGACAAACCAATCTCCCAACCTAGGAACTTCAAACAATCCCAATCTCTTGGCCCTTTGTAGTATGGGGGCTCGATATGGTCGGGCCTTTCAAGAAAGTGCCAGGAGGGCCCACACACTAGTTCATTGCAGTGGATAAATTCACTAAGTGGATTGAAGCTAAACCCGTTGCAACCATAACAGTGGCAAGAACAAAGGACTTCATCATGAGTATACTATACCGATTCGGGGTCCCCAACCGCACATCACCGACAACGGCACTCAGTTCACGGGCGGCGTGTTTCAAGATTTCTGTGATGACTTTGGCATCAAGATCTGCTATGCATCTGTGGCACACCTGCCGAGCAACACGTAGGTTGAACGAGCCAATGGTATGGTCTTACAAGGCATCAAGACAAGAATATTTGACCGACTACAACCATACGCGGGCCGGTGGGTACAAGAACTCCCATCTGTTCTCTGGTCACTGAGAACCACAGCTAGTCGGGCCACAGGGCAATCCCCTTTCTTTCTGGTCTATGGTGCCGAGGCCGTGCTACCAACCGAGTTAGAGTTCGGCTCACCACGAGTTTGGGCTTACTCAAAAGACATCTCAAATAATACCCGATTGGCCGAATTAGATCAGTTGGAAGAAGTGAAGGATATTGCAACAGTCCAGTCGGCAAGGTATCTTCAAGGCCTACGTCGCTACCACAATCGTAATGTCCGTGGCCACGCCTTTTTGGTCGGAGATCTCGTCTTGAGGAAATCAAACACAAGGACAGGCACAAACTATCCCCAATCTGGGAAGGGCCGTTCATTATAGCCAAGGTCACGTGGCCGGGCGCCTACCAACTGAAGACTGAGGACGGTGCCCTCATCAGCAACTCATGGAACATAGAATAGCTATGTCCTTTCTATACCTGAGTTTTACTTTTTTTCATGTGTACAGTTCCTTTCTGACTCACTACGCCGGTTGTTTCAACCGAGTTGTGAGTCGGGGGCTGCATGTATCTTATATGCTTTGTCAATAATATACGAGCCTATTCTTACCTAAGTTACGAAGCTTCACTACGACTTTATTATGTTTCCCCGAGTATAGCTTTTTGCGGTGAACGATTTTATTAAGTTCCTATAGACTAACTTGGTGCAGACCATATAATCGAGTAAAGCTAATGACAACTGACTGATATAAACTTGGCGGCACTGCATGTATATTTACACATGTCCTTATAAAAGACAACAATACACCGACTGCATGATGTACTATTTTTATAGATCCAGATCTCTGGTGATAACCTCTGCAGTCGGCCTCGCCTGGGCTGTCAGCTCCAGCGCCTCCTCGGGAGTCGTCTCCTCGGCAAACCCCTTCCCTATGGCTTCGACATCTGCCCTTGGTAGATGGACTTGGTCATAGCAAGGTTCAGGCCACGCGGTAATGACACGCTGATCCGAGTACCTTTTCAGGGCACTCGGTGCATCTCAAGCGCGCTTCACTTGGGCGATCCTGCTGCAGCTGGTTCCCATGGGGCGAGGATCCACGAGGTCAAGGAGCCCTCTCACGGACCTGAGGAGGGCCTCCCGTGACTCCTTGACAACCTTTATCTCCTCTGCATAAGCCTGAAATTGGGCCTGGGAATTGGTTGTAGCAGCTACCCAGGTTCACCGACAAGTAAACTTGTTAAGTAAAGCTGCAAATGGAATAATCAATGGATTGGTTAAGATCAGTGTCAAAAGGGAGGCTTACTGGCGTAGTCGGCCTCCCATCTGGCTATGGTCCTCTCCAGTTCAACTTTGTCCTTCCCGAGCTCGACATTGGCCTCCTTCAACTCGGCCTTCTCTTGCTCGAGCTCAATTCTGGCCTTCGTCAGGTCGGCCTTGTCCTTTTCAAGCTCGGCCCTGGCTTTCTTGGCCTCCTCCAGCTGCACTTCCCTTTTTGTTCAGGCCTCCAACTCGGCTTCAAGGGTTGCACGACAGATTAGTCAGGAACTCGATGTTGTAGTCAAGGCACAACTGGTCAGTCGGGAACAACACAGCTGGAGGAATTTAACAAGGACCTGGTCAGAAAGATACATCCTGGAGGCTCACCTCTTTTCTTTTTGGCTTGGTCCCAATTTTCAGCCCTAAGCTGAGTAACACTGTCCCTCAGCCAAGACTCCCTCTCCTAGCAGCGCCGTTCTACTTCGGCCTTTAAGGCCCGAAGCTGGTATAACTCTTGGAGCTGGGGGGACGACCCAGACCAAGTCCTCGCTCATTTTCTCCGAGCGATGAACAAGTTCCTACTCGGGGAAAAACAGAGCAAAACAGAGTCAGTCGTCAGATCACTCATATGAGCAAGATAACCAAGACCACAATTCAACGAAAGTCATACCTGGATCCCCTGGGACGCGGTGAGTGTTGCACGCAGCAACCTTTCATGCACCCTCTCCATTGTGGCCTCGTCATGCTTATAGCTCCTTGCGGTTCCGTCGGGCTCCGTCCAGTGGAGCGTCCGCGGGAACTTGCGAGGGGGAGCTTTGAGCCTGGGGAGGTCCGGCTTATCTGAGGGAGGAGACAACGATGACGACGATGACGATGACCAAGATGGCGATGGGCTCCTGGCCCCCAACTCAGCGGCCTCAACAACGGGCACTGTCTCAGGAGCTCCAGAGGTAGCCTCAACAACGGGCCTAGCTCAGGAGCTGCTGCGGTGGCTTCGACGATAGGCGCCGGCTCAGGGGCTAGAGCAGGGGCTTCGGCAACCGTCCCTTGGTTGATCGACGTCGGTGGCCCTGTAGTCGGGGCTGTCTCAGTTTCTGCTATTAGGACCGCCGCTGGCTCAGCAGATGTGCTCGCTGGCACCGACTCGGCTGGGGTAGGATCGACAGTGGGAGCGGCCGGCATGGTCTCCTTGAGATCAATGTCGACCCGCCTCCTGGACAACGAATCCAATATCAAGACGTCACAATCATAAATGTGATTTTCGGAAGACCCAGAATCGCCTACCTCTTGGAGAACTTGAGCTTTAGTCCAGGAGATCCAAAGGGCGGCACTGGGGGGCTGTCGGCTATTGGGCCTGAAGGCGCGGCAGTCGGCAGCAGCACTTCTACCCCAGTCGGCCCCGCTTGCGGTGTGGTCGGCTAGGGTGCTCGGGTACTCGGCGGCGCTGGGGTCAACCTTGTACTTGGCCATGCTTGGGTTGGGCTCGATGTTGTTGAGCTCGACCGCACTGGTCCCGGTCTGGGACTTGATGGCTTGGGTGCTATGCCGATGGGTCTCTTATTCTTAAGCCCCGGCTGTGGCACTCGGCTTCACACCTTCCCCTTGCCCCGGTCTACAATGGTTTTCTTCCCTGCTCTCTCGGAGTCAGGCTAGGCGGCAGAAGGACTTCTCGGCCTCTTCTTCAATTTGGCGGTCGACAATGGGCGGGAGTTATCATCAAATTCCTTACACCATTGCAAATAATTCAACAATATGCATCACACAATGCTGGTCCATTACAAATACATGTCTACAAGCATTCATCACAGAAGGAAAGCAGAGGTTACCTCGGGACGAGGCCGATTTCGGTTGTAAGCCGCAATGTAGCGTTCTGCGTCCTCGGTTTTGATCACTCCATTGGAGAAATAGGTGAACAAGGTCTCGGTCACCTCTTGCTGGCTGGCCACCTCTTGGCTTTCCTGGTCAGGGTCATCTTTCCCTTGATAGGCCTAGCAGAACTCGCTCCTCAACTTCAGCGGCTGAATGCGCCGGGTCAGGAAACGCTTGGCCACCCAAGGGCTAGTTAGGCCGGCTTCCTTGAACTTCTCCAATCTGGCCAGCAACTGATGCACTTGGCCCATCTCCTCAGAAGTTGGCTCCGACAACCAATTTGGCGAGACCGTCGGGGGCTTCCCGGTGAATGCAGGCAAGGAGGGTACCAGATCGAAACAATAAAACCACTCCTTGTGCCAACCTTTCAGGGAAGACTTCAAAGGGAGACTGATATATATCTTTTTCATCTCGCTTCTTAACAGAAGGCCAGCCCCCAATCACCTGAACCTTGTTTTTGGAGGGTTGGGGCTTGATGTGGAATAGGTGCCTAAAGAAATTGAAGTGGGGTTCCACACCCAAGTAGCACTCACAGAGAGTCACGAAGATGGAGATTTGTAGGATCGAGTTGGGATTCAGATTCACCAACTCCAATCCATAAAAATTGAGAAGTCGGCGGAAGAACTCGGAAGAGGGGAGAAACAAAGCCCGGTCGAAGAAAGAGGCAAAAGCAACAGTTTCGCTAGATTGGGGATTTGGGACTGACTCACCCTTGGCCGGCCGCCAGCAGATAATGTCGCGGCTCTGCAGCCACATCGACTTCTCCAACCTCGCCAGCTTTGCCTGGCTGCAGTCCGAGGTGGGCCACCCATCGTCTGATGCCCAACAACATCGGGAACCTTCGGCATGGCTAGGGGGAACAAGAGATTTGGGGGAAATAAGTCGAAGTCTTGGAATCGACGAGCGGATGCAGAATCGCTCGAGCTTTGGTGGGGAAAAGCAAGCAATGGCAAACCCTAGCGGAGCGGGAAGCAAAATTTTGGCGTGGAGCTGGGAAGACGAAACGATTGGTCACGTGGGGAAGATGAGGAATCTTTTCTCTCTCCCTCAGCCTTTATAGAACCTGTGCCGACTAAATGGGCTTGGGCCTACATAGTTGGCATTGGGCCATCAAGATATGAGTTCCTACAGTAGCACGCTCAATATGGGCCACTCGCAGGCTGGGTTAAAATCGCAATGCTGATGCTACCAACGGGAACTGATGAGGTAAACAGATAAGCTTCATGAAGGCCTAATTGCTAAACACATGTGTTTGGGTATCTGTCTTATCCACTAGGTATCGAGGATATATCCTTATAAGGATCACAAGCTGGTTTCATTAAAATTGGGATATATACGGTGGCATGCTGTAGAAGTACGCGTAGGCTACGATAGCAGAAAATAAAAATTTCTACCGCGCACACCAAGACATCATGCGAGAGAGGGATCATGGATCGTTACCACTAGACGCGCAGTGCAGCGGAAGAAGTGTTGGAGAAGCCGGTCCAACCACGCGCGCGTCGAGGTAGTACTGGAAGTAGTCGATCTCCAGCCGATCAACGCTGCAACGAGCAGCACCTCTACGGGTATCCACACGTCCGGGGCTGGAACGCCGATCGCGAGTGTACTAGCACTCGTGAGCGGCTAGGGTTTGGCTCGGAAGGTGGCGGCTAGGGTTTTGCTCGAGGCTAACAGAAAACACACACGTGAAACTCCTTAGCCCCTCGCCTCCCTATATATAGACCTCCTCACTCGGGCCTCGTGGACCGAGGCCCAGTAAGAGTCTACTCGGATCTCTATCCGAATCGAGCCCATATTTGAATCACATTCGAATAAGTGTTCCAACCCATTAAGTGTGCGACCCTGTAGGTTCACATATATTTTGTCGCGACCCAGAAACGCCTTTCTGGTCACCCTGTTAATAGCGGCCTCTAGCAAGGCATATTAGCCCCAAAATATACGTAAAGATCATATCGGCTGAACCTGTAATGTCCTTATGTACAAATCCCTTTGCCTCACGATATCGATTGAGCTCAAGGCGAGACTTGTGTCATCCTCTTAATAGCTCAATCACTCTCTCGATCCTGTGATGGATTACAAACTTGTGATTGACACCTCAATCCCCGTAGCATGGCCACGCACTTCCATAATCCATTAACATCGAGGGGCCAGAGATATCTCTCCCCGTAAGAGGGGCAAATTCTATCTTGATCATTCATATCCACTACATGTTTCATAGCAAACCCGAAGACTACTTTTATGACTACCTAGTTACGGAGTAGTGTTTAGTAGTCCCAAAATAAGCTACTACGTATGTTGGGAACCATGATGATCTCAAGTCTAAGGACTCTACATAAACACTACTTGAGACTAACTGATGACACATGAAATCTCTGCAGTATCTCATGGCGGGTCTATCCAACATATGTTCACTAACATATGTCCATATTATCGATTTGGTATCTCCATACCATGATTCATGAGACATGATCATCAATCAATACATATGCTGATATTAGAATCATATTTGTTCCTCATATGATATGATCAGGGATCATTTAGAAATAGCAACATTTGATATTAAGAGTCTCATGAATAAGTCACATACTCATAGATCAATAATGATGGTGTCTATTTCAAGGAACAAATCAATACATTATAAACATAGCATGTGATATATATAACATCTCCATGTTGCCTCTAGGCATATCACTAACACATGCTACTCGGTAAGACTATAAATCATATTCCGGTTGACATGATACCGAAGAGTCTCATATACCAGTAGAATCTACTTGGGAAAGACTACAAGGTTAAAGATCTTTAACTTTATGTTTAATTGTCTTCACAATTAAGCCAAAGTCGGGGGCTACAACCTAATAGGTGCGCCTTTTGGCGCACACTATTCATACACACATGAACCCTCATAGCCTCGCTGCAGCTGACATGAAGCAAGGACTCATGATGGCACGGGTGCCCGATCTTCCATTAGGTAAAGATAACTATCGATATGGTGGAGAATCAACACTCACGATCCGGCTTCGGATCACCAAGATCCGAACCCTGCAATCGCAGTACCACATCTTCTCTTGTTATCAACCGTGCGCTGCCCAGTTGACCTCGCCACGAAGGGTAATCCCTGCATGCGAATCGAAGAACACAAGCAAGAACAAGAAAGACTGCAACTCAATTGCAGATGAATGATTATACTCTCGAGTTGGGGTCTCACAAACCGATAAACGGCGAAACTGTTCAAGGACAAAATAATCTAAGCAAAACCTGACTTAACAGCGGC
The DNA here is from genome assembly GCA_003991445.1 of Oryza meyeriana var. granulata. NCBI lineage: Eukaryota > Viridiplantae > Streptophyta > Magnoliopsida > Poales > Poaceae > Oryza > Oryza meyeriana. The sequence goes on from RYFJ01000901.1 coordinate 116,429, forward strand.
GGCTATGGAATATATATGAGTTAGAATGTACTAAGATGAGGTTTGCTGTGAGGGCTGCACTCCTCATGGGTTTAGCCCATGACACAATTACAAGGCCCAAAGCCCAAAACAGACTCGGACTGGAAGAGGTATATATCTTGTTTTGACGATTTCGGACAGCTCAGGAGGAATTTTGACATGAAACCAAAACCATCTGAAAGTAGACTTCATAAGCTTTCCAGCAAGTACTTGTAGGACCTGTAACCCCTTCTGGATAAAAAGTTATGGCCGTTTGAAATTGATGCTGTCTCCCAGCCCAAAACTGAATCGGTCTCGGGAATAGGAGTTTACTTGCACTTGTTGTCTCCACTTCAATATGTGGTGTCTTGAGCTATTCTCCATGGTCTTCTCCCAGGTTCCTAAGAACAATAAAATCATCACAAGAATTAAATAGCATGCCATTTGTAGAAATATTCTCATGTAAGCTTAGGAACGCATTCACCTGGCGATTAATTTAACGAGCACGTGCACGAGTAATTGGTCCTTGGATCGGTTGCACATCGTGTTCATCATGAAGAGGTTGTAAGTGTGTATCTAAAGACATGATATCCTCATCGTCCTCCCCCTCTTGATTTGGAGTCATCCTCGACTCAAGGTCATCTTCATCACCCAAGTAAGGCTTCAAATCAGCAACATTGAAAACATCACTCACACCATAATCTGTAGGCAAATCAATCTTGTATGCATTATCATTTGTCTTCACAAGAACTTTAAAAGGACCAGTAGCTCGAGACATTAATTTTGACTTGTGCAAAGTAGGAAACCTATCCTTTCTTAAGTGTAACCAAACAAGATCACCGGGTTCAAAAATAAACTCCTTTCTACCTTGACTACCAGCAAGTTTATACTTTACATTCATACACTCAATATTTTTCTTAGTAGTCTCATGTAACTTAAGCACAAATTCAGCCCGTGTCTTGGCATCAAAATTTACTTTTTCTGAAAATGGTAAAGGCAATAAATCAATTGGAGCACGAGGGTTAAAGCCATATACCACCTGGAATGGGCTATCTTTGTGGTGGAGTGCAATGAATGTTGTAGGCGAACTCCACATGTGGAAGACATTCTTCCCACATTTTTAGATTATTCTTCAAAACAGCCCGCAACATCGTGGATAAAGTACGATTCACCACCTCCATTTGTCCATCGGATTTTGGGGGTGGCAAGTTGTAGAAAATAATAATTTTGTCCCCAATTTCCTCCACAACGTCATCCAAAAATGACTCAAGAACATGGTATCTCGATCTGAAACAATGGTATTGGGCACAACATGTAGACGAACGATATCCCTAAAAAACAAATCAGCAACTATGGTAGCATCGTCGCTCTTATGACAAGGAATGAAATGGGCCATTTTGGAAAATCTATCAACAACAACAAAAATACTATCCCTCCCCCTCTTTGTCCTAGGCAATCCTAAAACAAAATCCATAGAAATATCTTCCCAAGGAGCACTAGGAATGGGTAGAGGCATATAAAGACCATGTGGATTAAGACGAGACTTAGCTTTGTTACAAGTGCTGCATCGTGCAACGTATCGTTCAACGTCACGCTGCATTTTCGGCCAAAAGAAGTGAGTAGCCAGCACATCCTCCGTCTTCTTCACTCCAAAATGTCCCATCAATCCACCTCCATGTGCTTCCTGCAAAAACAAAAGACGAACAGAGCTTGCAGGAACACATAATTTATTAGCTCGATATAACAATCCATCATTCAACACATATTTATTCCAAGTTCTTCCCGCTCAACAGTGATCATAAGCTTCTTTAAAATCCAAATCAATAGCATATAATTCTTTTATTGTCTCCAATCCAAAAATTTTATGATCAAGTTGAGATAACATAGTATAGCGCCTACATAAAGCATCAGCAACCGCATTGTCTTTGCCTTTCTTATGCTTAATGATATATGGAAACGACTCAATAAATTCTACCCATTTAGCATGTCGTTTATTCAATTTAGCTTGACTTCGAATATGTTTCAAAGACTCATGATCAGAATGTATGATAAATTCCTTCGGCCATAGATAATGTTGCCAAGTCTCTAATGTTCGAACCAAAGCATATAATTCTTTATCATAAGTTGAATAGTTCAAACTAGGTCCTGACAACTTCTCACTAAAATATACAATTGGTTTACCTTCCTGAATAAGCACACCTCCAATCCCAATCCCACTTGCATCACATTCAAGCTCAAAAACCTTACCAAAGTCAGGGAGTTGGAGTAGTGGTGCATGAGTCAACTTCTCTTTAAGCAAATTGAAGGCGTCTTCATGTGCTTGTCCCCATCGAAAAGGAACGCCTTTCTTTGTGAGCTCATTCATGGGTGTGGCAATGGTGCTGAAATCTCTCACAAAGCGACGGTAGAATCCATCTAACCCAAGAAAGCTCCGCACCTGTGTGACCGATGTAGGCGTCGGCCAACTCTTGATCGCTTCTATCTTGGTCTCATTAACTTCAATTCCCTGTGGAGTCACAACATAACCAAGAAAAGAAACTCGTTCCGTGCAAAAAGTGCACTTCGCGAGGTTACCAAACAAACATGCATCTCTCAAAGCATTAAAAACAACACGTAAATGTTCCTTATGTGCTCCTTTTCTCTTTTTTTTCTTTTTTCTTCTTCCACACCTTTTTTTTATTTTTCTTTTATTTTTTAGATATTTTTTTCTCAACTAGGAGCACATGAACAACTACCTCAGGAGGTGGCCGCTCAAACTAATATAAGACGTGGCCTGTGGAAATACACGAGCGTGCTTTAAAATTCGTGCTAGAACTTCGGAGTGTTAAAACCCAATCTTCCGGCCTGAATTTTGCAAAAGTAATTTTGATGAACCCAATGAAGTGGGGGGTAGCAGATGGGAAATTTTTCGTAGATGTCCGTAGATTATTTATTTGCCTGATTTCGACTCCATATGTGAAAGTTATGGTTGTTTCAAGGAAGGCCCTCCGTATCAGTGTTTTGGTGGAGGGCTGAATCAGAATCAGGTGGTGAAATCGGGGATGATATGGTGGCGGTGGCTACTGGGGAGGTGGATGGAGATGCAGGGTGATCAAGGACGTGATGTATGACACTAAACCAGAACACACAAAGACCAACACTTGCACAAGATAGTTAGTATATGGGAAAACAGAGACAATGGTGGTGGTGGTGGCTTGGGTTTGTAGTGGTTCGGTGGATGGATCACGAACTGGACTCAAACACAATCTAAGCCAGCAACCGAACTCGACCTAGGACACCAACTCAACACTACGGACTCTGAAACAGAATTATGCAAAAGGCTAAACGTGGTTGTAGGATAAGAAAAATCTACGACTACCAATTTTGTTTTTGTGGATTTTTCTGGACTCTAGGTATAGAAACAAAAATTGAAACAGGATAGAACAGAATGATACCTAATGGGCAACCTTCGCTCTGATGCCACTTGATGGCAACAGGGTGCCCGATCTTCTGTTAGGTAAAGATAACTATCAATTTGGTGGAGAATCGATACTCACGATCCGGCTTCTGATCACCAAGACCCGAACCCTGCAATCGCAGTACCACGTCTCCTCTCGTTATCAACCATGCGCTGCCCAGTTGACCTCGCCACGAAGGCTAATCCCTGCATGCAAATCGAAGAACACAAGCAAGAACAAGAAAGATTGCAGCTCAATTGCAGATGAATAATTATACTCTCGAGTTGGGGTCTCACAAACCGATAAACGGCGAAACTGTTCAAGGACAGAATAATCTAAGCAAAACCTGACTTAACAGCGGCAACTATGGAATATATACGAGTTAGGACGTCCTAAGATGAGGGTTTGCCCTGTGAGGGGCGCACTCCTCATGGGTTTAGCCCATGACACAATTACAAGGCCCAAAGCCCAAAACAGACTCGGACTGGAAGAGGTATATGTCTTGTTTTGAAGATTTTGGACAGCTTAGGAGGAATTTTGACATGAAACCAAAACCATCTGAAAGTAGACTTCATAAGCTTTCCAGCAAGTATTTGTAGGCCCTGTAACTCCTTCTGGATAAAAAGTTATGGCCGTTTGAAATTGATGCTGTCTCCTAGCCCGAAACTGAATCGGTCTCGGGAATAGGAGTTTACTTGCACTTGTTGTCTCCACTTCAATATGTGGTGTCTTGAGCTATTCTCCATGGTCTTCTCCCAGGTTCCTAAGAACAATAAAATCATCATAAGAATTAAATAGCATGCCATTCGTAGAAATATTCTCATGTAAGCTTAGGAACGCATTCACCTGACGATTAAGTTGATGAGCACGTGCACGAGTAATTGGTCCTTGGATCGGTTGCACATCGTGTTCATCATCAAGAGGTTGTAAGTGTGTATCTAAAGACATGATGTCCTCATCAACTTGGGAAGAAGAAGCACTCGGACAGAGTACTCGGGAGCAATGCACTCGGGAAATATTCACCGTGGAGGATGAGCACTTGGCATCAGCTGTGACTAACTATGAAGGTCTCAGGGGCTACTGTGGAGGCCATGGGCCCCGGGTACCTCATCACAAGCATATGGGCCACTCGGATAGAGGATGGGCCGAGTCTTGTAGTTAGAGATATAGTAGCACCCGGTAGGCTTTGCCTTGTATAATAAGGAATATACAGTCTAGATCGGGTAAGATGTATCTCTAAGACGGAAATCCTTGGCCGTACCTGGCTAGGACTCCTACCTTGTACCCCTGTCCCCCAGTATATAAGAGGAGGCAGGGCACCCCTCAAGGGGGACGAGATCATTGATCAACGCAACACCTCAAAGGAATACCATCACAACTGGACATAGGGTATTACCTCACATCGAGGGCCTAAACCAGTATAAAATCTCCTTGTGTTCCTTTGCAATCCACCAAGTTTCCCCTTGCCGAGTAGCCCCGTAATTATATTGCCGGTGTAAAACATCGACAACTATAAATATTTCTTCTAGCTGATATGAAGCTGAAGAGTCACATATACGAGTGGCATGCTACTCGGCCAAGACTATAAAATATTTCCGGTTGACATGATACCGAAGAGTCTCATATACTAGTAGTATACTACTCAGGACAGACTACAAGGTTAAAGATCTTTGACTTTATGTTTAATTGTTTTCACAATTAAGCACAAAGTCGGGGGCTACACCTAATAGGTGCGCCTATTCGGTGCACACTATTCATACTTCTACATGGAGCCCTTCATAGCCTCGCTGCCAGCTGACATGAAGCGGGACTCGGGAGAAGAAGCACTCAGACAAAGAGTACTCGGGAGCAATGCACTCGGGCAATCTTCACCATGGAGGATGAGCACTCGATATTAGCTATGACTCAACTATGAAGGTCTCAGGGGCTGCTGTGGAGGCCATGGGCCCTGGGTACCTCATGATAAGCATATGGGCCACTTGGACAAAGGATGGGCATTAGAGATATGATAGAACTCGGCAGACTTTGCCTTGTACGATAAGGAATATACAGTCCTTGTCGGGCAAGATATATCTCTAGGGGGAGATCCCTTGGCCGTAGTATGGTTGGGACTCTTAATTTGTACCCCTGTCCCCCAGTATATAAGGGGACGGGCGGTGGGGGGGGGCGGGGCGAGGGGGGAGGGGGGGGGGGGGGGGGGGGGGGGGGGGGGGGGGTGGCAGGGTGCCCCATGAGGGCAAGATCACGGAGGTTCACAAGAACCACCACCATACTTCCTCAAAGGAATACACACAATTGGACGTAGGTATTACCTCACATCGAGGGCCTGAACTAGTATAAACTCCCCGTGTTCCTTTGCAGTCCACCAAGTTTCGATCCGACGAGTAGCCCTATAATCATATTGCCGATGTAAAACATCGACAAGGTGTATTGCCTTTGAGTTCTTTGGTAGATTTTTCTTCTCCC